>JAJJMB010011896.1:10491647-10527659 GCA_023531105.1 Papaver atlanticum
ATTTGCGGTTTCCTCGTTAACAAAATCTTGCTGTGTCATTTACTTTTATTTTCCGCAATTATAATTGTTGTTATTATAATTTAAAGTAAATTACACAAACGTTAATTCCTATTTACTTGATAGTAATCCTATTTTGTTTGGTTAAGTCCGAACCTTTTTATCAAGTAAACATACTTCGTTGTTGTATTGTCTCGATCTCGTATCCATAGACAATCACACGAAGTGTGAACCGATTAGTTGTATTGTCTCGACTCAGTCCATAGACAATCACTTTCGGAAAAAGTACTTATAGGTGGAAAAGTTTTAGATTGAGGTATATTTGGGTACCCTCGTCTTTTGAATATTAACTTTGTGTTTCAATCGGTTGACATTATCATCCAGGATTCTAACAAGTTTTAGAATCACTGCACTCTCTATGGCTGCATTCCCTTTAACTTCAGAGTCAGACTCGTCAGTAAGGTAGTCAGTAAAACACTTGTCAATGTATGTATGTTTCCTTGGAACACTGGGTTCATCTATATTTGAGATTGACAAATCTTTCTCTTTAACAAATTTCAAAGAAACAAAACTTTTATTTCTGGTGATGCGTTTATCAGAGAAAACATCGTCCATCCTCAGATCGCTTACAAACACAGACTTATGAGGTCTTTAATATGTTTGCCTGCTCTGATACCAATTAAAAATGCGGGGGCACAACAACCACACCCAACAATTCGTTTGGCAATCTGAGAGGACTTACTCCAATACACTTTCTAGAGAATCAACTAGACAGTCAGACTCAATCTAGAGTAAAGTATATCAAAGAGTTTTTAAATCTCTGTTTCACAATGTAATCATCAAATAAAACAGATAGAAATCCGTGAGCCTGATTATTATATGAAACAACTTGAACGGTTCCAAAGACCAATGTTCAAGTGTCAATCAATGTAAATCAACAACCAAAGGTTGAATATTCTAATTGATTGATCTTAATGCACAACCTGTGATATTTCAATTATATAACAAAATATAATGCGGAAAAGAAATAACACAGACACCAGAAGTTTTGTTAACGAGGAAACCGTAAATGCAGAAAAACCTCGGGACCTAGTCCAGATTGAACACCACACTGTATTAAGCCGCTACAGACTCTAGCCTACTACCAATTAACTTCGGACTTGACTGTAGTTGAACCCTAATCAATCTCACACTGATTCAAGGTACAGTTGCGTTCCTTACGTATCTGATCCCAGCAGGATACTACGCACTTGATTCCCTTAGTTGATCTCACCCATAACCAAGAGTTGCTACGACCCAAAGTCGAAGACTTGATAAACAAATCTGTCTTACACAAAAAAGTCTATAGATTGAATAAATCTGTCTCCCACAGAAATACCCAAGAGTTTTTGTTCCGTCTTTTTATAAATCAAGGTGAACAGGAACCAATTGATAAACCGGTCTTATATTCACGAAGAACAGCCTAGTATTATCAATCACCTCACAATAATCTTAATCGATTAGCGAAACAAGATATTATGGAATCACAAACGATGAGAGGAAGATGTTTGTGATTTCTTTTATCTTGCCTATAGGAGAAATTAATCTCAAGTCAATTATTTCAATTGTACTCAATACGATAGAATCGGGCAAGATCAGAACATGCAACTACAAAGAAAATAGTTGGGTCTGGCTTAACAATCCCAATGAAGTCTTTGAAGTCGTTAACCTACAGGATCTCGATAGAAACCTAAGGTTAAAGGAGAATCGACTCTAGTTATGCAACTAGTAACACACAGGAGGTGTGGGAATTAGGTTTCCCAGTTTCTAGAGTTCTCTTTTATATAGTTTTCAAATCAGGGTTTGCAATCCAAGTTACCTTGGTAACAAAGCATTCAATATTCACCATTAGATGAAAAACCTGATTCAACCAAGCTAATATCTTTCAACCGTTAGATCGAACTTAGCTTGTTACACACAAATGAAATGTTCCCTCATTTAGGTTTATGTAACCGTACCTAAACGTGTACACCATGTTGGTTCAAAAATAGTTAACCGAGTTATCCATATGATTACTCTCATATCAACCTTATTCATCTTAACCATAACTAGTTCAAATGACTCAAATGAAACTAGTTAAAGAGTTGTTCAATTGCTATATTCTCATAGAATTATACAAGAACACAATTGAAGCAAAATCGTTTGATTTACTCGAATCAATCATGAAAATTATAGCCACGGTTTGCAAAGATTGCATTCCTTATTATATAAATGTTTATGTTCATGTACAAAACCAATTTTAGAACTTTAACCTTCAAGTATGCAAATGGGTACGCATACTTGAAATACCTGGACCGAGATTGGTTTCCGGCAGTACGCAAATGGGTACGCGTACTTCCAATCCCAGCAGAAATTATAGGATATGAACCTGTACGCCAGTACTCAAACGGGTACGCATACTTAGGTTCCCGGATTTCTCAAACCAACCGGTACGCAAACGGGTGTGCATACTATGGTTCCCGGACATGAATTACATATGTGCAAGAGTGCACAACATGACATTTCCAATTATGGTTAAGTGTTCTAAACTCTTATTTTAGTCATTGAAACTTTCTTAGAGGATGATAATAGCTGTTTTCACACACTATTAGCATCACAGCAATTTTCAAGTTATTGAAATAACCATAACGAAACATTCCAAAACAAACACCAAATGACTGTATCACACAAACCATGTAAGATGTTATTCGGAAATTTTCACATGATATAAGATGAACTTGGTCGAAGAGAAAGCTTGCCAACACATATATCGAGAAATATGTAAGCGAGATAAACTTAGCTCGAAATCTCAAATGTGTATATAGAAAACTATATCGTAATACGACTTATGTCTCAATATAGGAGATGGAGTAGAAATAGACTTTCCAAGTGATAGATGAGTTCAAGTCTCCACATACCTTTTGTCGATGAAGTTCCACAAGCTCCCCTTAGTAGTTCTTTGTCTTCAAATGATGAACGCCGTGAAGTCTAAGCTCAACTACACAATCTATGTCCTAGTCCGATACATCTATAAATAGGCTAGAAATCAAGACTTATAGTTTTGATCACTAACATTGACAAACATGCTTGAGATAGCAACGCATGCGAGTTCGACCGAGCAGTGCTCTAATAGTAAGAAGAAAAAGGTTTTTCATACAAGACTAGATCAAGAACACTCTGATTATTCTAATTCCCTTAATGAGAGAAAATCTCACATTAATACCACCTAATCGGTATTAAATTTACATCCTCACCTTGTGTGCCGAATCTGTGTGTGAGGAAGTAAAAATTCAAGGCACTTATGTGTAGAATATGGGAATAAAAATCTAAAGATATGAAAATATATTTAAGATATTCGTATTTATAGGAATATTATATTTTCGGAAGTATGAAAAATATAAAAAGATCCTTCTCATTCTCTGGTCATTCCTTGTCCGAACTATGAGTCAGGATCCGATGTCATCTCTTGATAGAGTATTGGATCTGAAAGATCACTCTAAGAATAAGTATGTACCTTCTCTTGATATTGAGAATTCAAAGAGAAAAATCAAAAAGAGAGATTGGCTTAGCAAGAAGGAAAGAGAGAATATGCTGAAGAAAGATCTGTGTATTGAAGCATTGACACACTTCTGTGTTCAATCAAAGACAGAATTACATGTTCTTGCAGAATCCTTCACAAAAACTTCTCAACTGCAAGAAGTACTGGTCAAGCAACAAGGTTATCTACTTGAAGAAATTCACAAGCTGAAGACTGAAAGTAATAATCTGCCTTCCTCTACCTATGATATGAAGGACTAAGTTGCAAACAAAATAGACATCAGTTTTTGATTTCTTTCAAATATTGTGTAAGGTCTATTGATGAATAAAACTATCTATTTATGAATAAGATTGTTATTTTATAATTTTTTATTGTGATAGTTTTTCGATTACATAGCCTGTGCTTAAATGCTTTATATTATTGCTATGTGTATGTGATGTTTGATTTCAGTTTTCATAACCTTAATATTCGATCTCATATGTTGTGAACCCTTATGGTTTGTGTGGCTTTTTGATTTAGCGGGATTAAGTTCTAGCCCATATTGGTAGGCTTTATCAAAGGACCATAAGGTGTTCCGATTGAAACTCATATGTGAAAAAGTCATAATATGTTGAATCGATTTGTGTTTAACATAAAAGCATATGTGTTTCGGGGTTTTCAACTTTTGTTATGCATTAGTTAAAACCGATTCAACCTTTCTCTGGTAAAGGTTGCTTTTGTTGTTGTTCTTTTGTTCTTGCGAGAGGATGACAACACAACGATATTCCTCCCCAGTAAGATGCGAAGAATAGGATGCGGAATTTGAGGTAACGAATTTGTTAGTTAATCGTTTTTCCTGTTTAAGAAAAGCATGAGTTTATTGCATATATTTTGCTTTTTCTTAACAAAATTCGGTACAATTGATGTTTATTCCATTATGTGTGTATGGATGTATGTGTGTGTGTGATTCAATTGTTTCCATTTAAGAAAAACTAGTTTGATATCTTTCTTTATTGTTTGGTATCAATTGTTTTAGAATTAACGAAATTTCGGTGCAATTGTTGTGCTTTAATGTCTATGTTTGTTCAAATTGCTTCCGGTTAAGAGTAATAATTGTGCAAGTCAATTTATTTGGTTTGTATGTATTGTTTATGGCTTAACAAAATATAGGATCATTTGTTTAGTCCAATTCGATTCCGGATAAGAGAAATTAAGTTAATTTTGATCTTAGTTAGACTTATCAAAAGTAAAGGATTCGGTTATTCAAGTCTAATCGAATGCCTTGACAAGAAATATTAGTTAACTAACCTAGTATTTGTCTTGTCCAAAGTGGAAGGTCTAAGTTATTGTCTGAATAATTAGTGCCTGATGAGGAAAATAAAGTTATTTCTGATCTTTATTTTGGTCTTATCGAAACAAACGATTACACTTGTGCAATCGATTTAGCAAGGGAACTAAGTTTCTTAGTCAATTTGTTAAACTATTAGGGAAAATTGCTTCGGGAAATTGTTTCCTTGATAACATATTAAAACCAAATTACTTGTAGTTTCGGTTTTGGTATTGGTTATCTAAAGTGGTATGTGAAACCTTCGTGCTTAACTCTTATAGGTTGTACAATTCTTTTAGATTGTAAGATCCTTTCGGTTTTTGGTATTTGCTCATACCTTTGTCATTTTGTGACAAAAAGGGGGAGAAATATATGGAGTAAACAAAGTGATTTGTAATCACTTAGGAAAGGACAATTGTGCTTAAACGTTATGTCTAACGAAAGAGTAAAGCATTGACTACGGGGGAGAAACATATCATATGATGATTGTAGTTATTTGGACTACAAAGGGAAATAACAAAGATGTGCGGATTGAAAATCTACCTATCTCACCTTTAGGGGGAGTATTAGCTTTGTTATTTAATATCTTCAGCGACATTTATGGATTGAATATATGCAGGGTTTTGTGCCGTTGAAACTTGGAATCAAGCGTATGTATAATGAATTTTTGTAATTTTTTTATCCATATGATTGTAAGAGTTTTGTCACTAAAATTGACAAAGGGGGAGATTGTTAGAGCATAGCTCGGTTGAACCCACCAAGCGTTGGTATGTCAAATTTGGTTGTCATATTTTAGTGAATCAAAACTCAATTAAAAAGTCGCTTGATTATGTACTAGAGACAACTTCGTATAGGTTAGGCTAGAAAGATTAGGATAATAAGACATACAAGTATTACTCGAAGACTTGAAGAATGTGAAGAAGTAACAAGCTACATCGACGACATCATCCTTCCTCTTGAGGTTAGTAATATTTTGACTTGAACTGTTTCATTCCCAACGTATCTTTCAAGTCGTGCTATATTGAAAACATAATTGCGAAGCTGTGAATGATTATACTCTAGTAGACATAGTGTTAAGGAATTACAATACGAAGTATAACGCTTATCTTTTGAACTTCGTATATAAGACATCGACATAATCGTATGAATGCTATTGTGATTATGTGTATGGGTATGGGTGAAGATTTCGTCATAGTAAACAATGTTTACATTCGTTTAAAGGAAGTACATTCATGAAATTGTTTTATGAATCGAAAGGGAAATCGCTAGGCTTATTGGTATTGTTATTCATTGCATATCTTTGGATTACCAATATGTGTGAGTTAGTAAAACCGATCGTAACTTGTTATGTATCTTGGTAAAACTAGTCACAATGCCTGACTTATGTATTGGTATGAATTTTATTAGTGTAGCCGATCCTAAGTAATCACCTAAGATGGTATGATCGATATTTGTAATTGGTGTGATCGATATTTGTAATTGCAGTATTATTAGTTTTCGATTTGATTTGATTAACTAACGGTTGTTAAACTTTGATTGCACCTAGTTTGTTTATTCTTTAGAATCTTCTCTTCTGATATAAGATTCACTCAAACTAGATCGAAGTGTCGACGAGATCTTTAGAACTGTTTGTAGATCTAAATAAATCTTGTGATAATCCATTGTTAACAGACCCCGTTCTGTGTGTGATTGATCACAAGAGATTCAAGTTGTGTCTTGCATGTATTTATTGAAGATTTAAGAAGATTTGAAGACGAAGAAGATTTCTGATTTGGGTTCATAATCTTTGGTGTGCACAAAACTTGATTGGATGGGATCCAACTATAATCGGTTTATCTTTGATAGATCTGATTGATTAGTTGTGAAGATCGGCATCAGTATTTAGCATCTTGATAGATCCTATTATTGATTGCATAATCTAAAATCTGCTACTTTTAGTTGTTGGATAGATTGATCTAAACCCGACAAAGGAGTTTATTGGATTAAACAGAAGAGCCTTTGTCTAACTCATATCACTGAGATTGAATAGAGTTATTACCGAACAGATTTGTTGTTCCTTTACTGTTTGGAATACGAGCCAAAGGAATTATTCCAGTGCGTGCACTTATTGAATGTCAAAAGCGCAGGGATACTGAAGAAACTAGGTGAACTATAGGTTTAGTTGCTTGGTCTCAACTATACGAAGTTGGTGTGATTTTGTACAGTGGCTTAATTATGAGAGTATTCAATACTTGACTAGGTCCCGGGGTTTTTCTGCATTTGCGGTTCCCTCGTTAACAAAATCTTGCTGTGTCATTTACTTTTGTTTTCTGCAATTATAATTGTTGTTATTATAATTTAAAGTAAATTAAACAAACGTTAACTCTGTATTACTTGATAGTGATCCTATAGAGTTTGGTTAAGTCCCAACCTATTATCAAGTAATCACACTTTGATTGTTGTATTGTCTCGATCTCGTATCCATAGACGATCACACAAAGTGTGAATACCGATTCGTTGTATTGTCTTGACTCAGTCCATAGACAATCACTTTCGGTAAGAGGACTTATAGGTAGAAAAGTTTAAGATTGTGGTATATTTGGGTACCCTCGTCTTTTCTAAAAATCGGTTGGAATAATGGTGTTTGTCTGCTTTGACCGTTTTTTTCTTCGTGCAAGGACGCTCTTTCTCCAGCTTCAACAAATCTTCTTGGTGGAAATGATCGTTATTTTTTCTCCCTGCTCCCTTCGCTCTAGCTCCAGCTTCCAATGTGAAATATTTTTTTTTTATTATTTTCTTAAACTCTTGAAATCGCTCCTGTAAATTCAGATCGGTCGGTGTTACCTAAGAATTATTAACTTGCTCGGTATGTGAAAATAAATGAACACCTTTATTACCAAAGATTCTAGGTATTTCCCAAGCTTGGATATTAAACTCGAACTTTTTGTGTGTGATTAAGAGTTGCATTAATAGTTGAAGGATGTGTGCTACATATCGGAACGTTGTTTCTAGGACCTGGAAAAGTTCTTACAGAACGAGATTTCTGTAGCGCCCCCAAAGCTAGCAGTTGACTAATCCAAGAGATTAACTAAATAAAGAGGCACTAAGGAATCTAAATCATATACTTAAGCATTCAATTAAGATATCTGCTACAAAACTTAACCCAAAAACTAGCCCCACTCTAAAATATACATATATACAAGAACTCTTCTCAAATGATACATATACAATAGTCACTTGGTTTACAAATAGAATAAACAACATAATAAACATAGCCTAAGTTAACCAACTAACGAACTCAACCCTTAAAGCTTTCGCTGCGCAACTCTGATCTGTCTCTGAAACTGAAAGTGGGAATGGGTGAGCACATCATCCCTAAAAGGGGTTCCCAATAGAAATAACATTTAACTTTCAAGTAACCACTGACATGATTTGGATAACAATTCATGTTTTCCTAAAACACTAAAAGACAACCAATTCACAAAGGTAAACAATCATGTATATGGAACTAACTCCTTCTTCAAACAATGTATATATTGGTGTCGACCAATTCCTTACACACCTATTAGCATATATTAGTGTCGACCAATTCCTTACACACCTATTACGCATAAAAGCTCGAAAGTAAGTAGATATAAATGAAGGAGCGTATCCTATATACCACAGATGGAAATTCTCATTTTCCAAACATTCAGATGGAAACTCTTATTTCCCAAACAATTCATGAAGACAAACAAAGCATTACAATTCCTTTCCAAGCAATGGAAAGATTAAAAGAATCAACAATAATTTCGAAATTTAAAATAAAACAATGCATGGAATACACAATCAGACAATGCATGAATTTGTTAAACATAAACTTTTGTAAAAGAAAACAACAATAATCACAAAAGATTTAAATGTAAATTCCCACCTCTTTTGATGACAAGCCACGCCTACCTCGAGATCCACGATCCACTGGTTCATCTTTGGATCGATCGTTGTTAATATAGACTAATTGTTAATCATACAGGAACTCTAAGAATCTAGCCAAAAGGCTCACAGAAGGCTCATAACATAATTTCATACAAGTTATAGTTATAAGCTAAGTGAACTATCTAATGGTTCTAAGCCCATTTACGGTTCTACACCTTTTTATTATCTATATTTAGCATATCTAAGAGTTATTAACTTAATTAGGTTGGTTCTATAGTCCATTAATATCTACAACTTTGTAGAAGGAACCAATGACTAATTCAGATCATAAAGGGTCCAAACATCAATTTAGAATAACTAGCCCTAAGCCAAAGTCTACTAAACAAGCCCATTACACAAGGTCTGGGTCAACTGGGTCAATTAACGGTCACAAACGGTCAAAGATTCAACTAACAGTCAACGTCAATTAAAGGTCAAGTCCAGAGTCTAAGTTCAAGTCAAAGTATGGTCAACTGGTTCAACTCAGTCAACTGGACTGATTTAGAACATGGTCAACGGGTTAACTCAGTCAGATTAACAGAGTCAGCTAAATAATTAGTCAGATATCTGACTGGGATGACTAACAGGCCTACACTACTACATCCTCTTCACTCTTGCATCAATTCTACCAGACTAAACACAAACAATCAATTTATTCATTTAAAAGCAACTTTATAACTTATTCTCAAATACAAATTCTGCTTACCAGTAATTGCAGTTGCAAGTTTCTATATTCATACATCATGTTTCTATCATCTGAATCTTCATTTCAAACAGCACAATATCCTCAACCTAAATCTTACAATTCAGCTACAATGCTTGAGTCAGTAACCACATAGCATCCCTCTCTTTAACTCATTTCTCTTACATGGTTCACCCCATACACAACTAAGGCTGTTCCCATGATTTTACAGCATCACCATCTCCAATCTCTAACACACATCCACTTGAATAAACAACATCCGCAACAATTCTACCAGATCTCAATTGAGAGTCTCAATCCCACCTTCATAACTCAGCTTCACTATTTCAGAACCACTAGCTGCAATTATACCACCACCAGATACTCTATTTCATTTCCACAAAGTCTCAAACACAAACAGTACCACAACCTTTTCCTTAGCAACACCAATGCCACACAAACAAAAATACCAACACCAATCTCTTGTTATCAAATCCACCTACACAGATAACTCCACCAACACCTGCAATACTCACAACAACAACAATACCATTTTTATAACATTCAACACAACCTAAACCTTAACCACAACTCCATTTCACATTCATGTCAAGTCTTTGCTTCATCAACAATCATATAAAATTCAACAAACAGAAACCAATAACTCTATAAGTTAACTTGAGAAATGCAATTACCTTTGAATGGATTCAAATAAGCAATTGAAATTGAGTTCCTCTTTACTTGACTAAATTCAGCACAAACAAACATATATCATCATCATCTCCAAGTCATTGAGCTAACCCTTGGTAACTACTCCATGAATCTCCAACCTTTCTGCAGACTCCAGCTCTAAACAACATCTTCATCGCCATCTCAATTAAACCCTAATTCAAAACACGAATCTATTTCCAATTCATTTAGCAGAAACCCTAACTATCAATTTCAAACCACTTTTCATCTGTATATTCTAATTCATATCAAACCCATCTCAAATTAATCCTCTAGAGTATCAATTTCATCTTCTCGATCTTTTCTGTAATTCCCATGAAACCCTAATTCAAACTCTGATAAACCCTAACTCTTGATTCAATCACCGGAACAACACAACCACGGAAACACAGCAACAACCCTCTTCTTATTCATCTATCAGTAACTCGATTCATATCTCATAACCTCCAAAACGTTAATCAAATCTGTAACACTAATTTCAAATCTCTGAAACCCCCTTTTATATTGAACCTAAATCAACTACATATCGATATTCACCAACAATTCCGTGTCTTCTGACCTTCACTGATTCAATTGCTAACTTCAAATTTCTGCTCCATCGATTGATACGGGTGGGAGAAGAATTTGCAGAGAAAGGAGAAGAAGAACAGAGAAGTAGAACGAAGAAGAAAAAAAAAGAAAGAATATGAGAGAATGAGTTTATCTTCTCGGTTCGAATGGGATAAGGCCAGCTGAATTTTATGAGGCACCCAACGTTCTGGATAAGGGTTGCCTATGCGGCTACACTGCAAAATGACCATTTTGCCCTTCAAACAAATCTGATGATATCTTCTTCGTCGATATCCGAATGACACGTTCGAGTAGTCCATTCCACGCAACTTTTTGAGACCTATTCAATGATACTAGTTTCGTATCTAAATCTTTGTTAGATTAATTTTTATTAATTAACGTTCGTGTTAAACTAATCGAGTTATTATCGGCTAAGACGTCTCTTGACTATCGCTAGACCAGTCAAATAGCGTTGACGAGCTTGAGGGTCCTTACAATTTCAATGATACTGTTACACATGATGTTTTTACCCTTTCCTGAAAAGAAAGAATGATGATGCTTCAGATTAGTTAAACGACGATATTATGAGTAGCTCGAACTATGGTGACTGCAGAATGAGTTGCATTAAAAGTTAAAGGATGTGTGTTACGTACCGAAATATTTTTTCGGAACCTAAAAAAGTTCTCGCAGAACGAGATCTCAATGATGTCATTGCACGTGATGTATCTACCATTTCCTGAAAAGGAAGAACGTTGATGCTTTAGAGTGGTTGAATGACGATGTCATGAATAGCTCGAACTATGGTGACTGCATCACCAATCCCTCAGTTTAGGTTTGCTTGTGATGCTGCCACATGCAATTTTTCCCCCTTAGTCACTGCAAAAGAGGTCGGTATAAAAATATTTACCATAATTTTTCTCGAGATTGGTAATGAATTAACTATATCTCAATCGTAGATTCAATTCCTCCAGAATATGTTGACGAAAGTTGTGATTATTGGTGAAAGTTGTGATTGTTGGTGGGAATGTGGGGGGTACCTGCAAAGATACTTCGGCACTCATGTAAGAAATAACTATATGCATGTATGTAGATGAAAAAAGGAATTGAAAATGTATACCTTTTGAATTGAAATTCAGCCTTTATTTATAAGTATAAAACAAATTTAACTATTGAGATTGGTAGTTATCCTAATAACCTCCAATATTTGTATTGGACGAAATCTGTTAATAAATGGTTTTGACAAAACTATCTGACAAAACTCATCAACCGTAGGATCTTTAATATCCGACAGCTTATATATTTGATGATTTGGCACAAAATTTATTTTTGGTTTGTGTTTGGATGTGAAAAAATTATGTTTAGGAATGTTAACTAAACCTAAAATCCTTCATCTTCTCTAGCCCTAATCATCTTCTGTTAATAACTTGAATATACTTATCCTGCATCTAACAGAAGTTCTAGTAAAATAAATGACTCATATTTATGTTTTGATTGATAATTTGATGATGATTTACAATTTTCTTACTTTGATAAATTGTGATATAAAACGCAAAACTAGAAATAGATTATGTTCAATCATCGTTATATATCAGAGCTTGAGTTCAAGAGGGAAATTAATATACTTTGATTCGAAATCAAATTTTTATGTGATTCTTTTTTATTTTTTCATGAACGTGGTGATCATAACAGACCTATATGAAGTTATCTTTGATCCATGTTCACCATTTAAGATCAAATATGAACCTAGAGTTTTAGACAGCATAGTTACTCAACCAAAATAATCATCAAACACTATCCAAACTTTTGAATCAACCAAAGTCTCTTTCGATAATATGGATAATATTCAAATCATGTCCGTATTACTTTAAACATATGAAACTATTCTAGACTTAGGGGTCTATTGGTTTGGCCGATTATTTCATTTCATGTAGGGTTAGAGTTTTCAACCCAAAGAAAGTGAAGGAGATAAACTGAATTTCCAAACACAATCCAAAACTAAAAATCATGCAATGTAATTAAAGACACTAGCCGTCAGATATATAAGATCAGATGGTTAGTATGTTTTGTCAAAAGTGTTTGTCAAAAGCTTTTGTTAGTCGATCCCGTCCCTATTTGTATACATCCTATATAAACAATCAAATTCTTAATAGAATTTGTTGCTACCTCTGATATTTATCCAAATCTTTGTTTATCTTATCATTTTCTATTAGGATTTATAATTATTTTAAATAATTACAAAAATCCATGAGAATCTTATTCTCTTTATTCTATGATTTATAATTATCTTAAACAATTATAGAAATCCATGTAGAACTATCCTCTTTCTAATTATAGTTATAGGAATACATGTCAATCTCATCATTTTTTCATAGGATTTATATATTTCGATCCTCATCTTAACAAATAACATTTATCCAAATTTTAATTCCCTTTTCGAGAAAAATTTAGGACGAGCGGATAGGGATATGGGTTTCAAAAGGGTTAACCCATAATCTCTTTGTTTAACAAATCCTTTATTAGGTCGAATCGACTGTTGGGTTTTCATACTAAGCTAGACTGGGTTTCCAAACGTGATTCCATACTAAGTCGACTGTGTTTCCATAATAAGGCAAACAGATTTACATATTAAGTTGACTGGGTATGCGTGATAAACCTTATTGTAACTACGGGAAAGTCCATATACCTCCACGTCAATCCTTTTAGGAGGATACAAACAGTAGCCAGCGGTTAAGCATTTAAGCCCTGATCTAATGTATCTTTTTTGGTCCAGTGATTGCTAAACTTGGGATGAAAAATATATAATAATGGTGAACCTATTATTATGGAATGAATATCGGGTAGCCTGAGCAAGTAATAGTAGTACGTAGAACTAGTATTTCAGTGTTTTGTTATGTTTTAAAATCACAGCTATGGTCGATTTCTCGGTTTTAATTTAACTTGTTTCTAATGAAATTTATAGCAAAAGCACGATTTTGGTTCTGAATTGCAGCAGATTCTTTTACATTGTATGTAATGTATCCTTGGTAGTTAGGTTGATTTTCTATTTGCAAAATTACCAGTTTAGAACATTTTATAATTGACGAGCCTTAAGAAAATAATAAACTATAGGAAATAATATGTTTACCTGAAGCTAATCATCCACATATGGTATTTGTCGTATCACGATTATATCTTCGAAAAAGCAAGAGATTCGCATTTCCAAAGTTACTCGTATTTAAAAAAAGAATCGTTATACTAAACTAGGAATTTATATATTTAGGTGCATGCATATTCGAAACCTTGGCATATCTTTAAGTTTGTTTTTAATTTCGTATTTTTAATTTAGTTGATAATAATTATCCATATTGTAGTCATTCGACTATGCATCTCGTTCAAAATAATATCAAGTAAAGCCTCAAAATTTGGCATCCCTCGGTCTAACTTCCCATGGGATTGACCCGTGTTTACATTAGTTACATTGTAGAGTCGAACACTTGCAGTACCTAATCGTAGTTTCCAAGTTTGTCGCCTTCAGAGGAAGTTTATTTTCCTCAAAGAATTTTGAGGAAAGGTGATCCCTTGTCTCTATGTCTTTTCATAATCTGCATGACGACTTTCTAATTTTATTTATGAAGTTGATGTTTTTATAATTAATCCATCTATGACCCTTTTTTCCTCAAGATGACGGCCTTATACTCATCAAAGCCCAACCTAATGAAGCAAGGGCTCTCTGTCTAATATTAGTAGTTAAGCAATATATCAGTGATATTATGAATTTTGGGAAGTTTGTTATGGCTTTTTGACCTAAAGGTTTAAAAAATATAAAAAAAAAATTAACATTCTCTGGATCAAAATGATGGTTTTGCAGTAACAATACATTGGTGTTTCTCTGCTACTTTAAAAGAACAGGGCCAACCCATCTCCTATTTTCTTGACAATTATAAAAGTAAGTTATCTGATTAAAAATCAAAATTCGTAGTCAATCAGGTTAAACAATTCTCAACTGATCAGTTTTAAGAGCTCTGGCATGCCACCACATGGGTATATTATTAATGCCAAAGAAGATAACTAAACAAATAGACTTAATTCAGATGGTAGAATAAATTTGATTATAAAAAGACATTTTTTTTGAAAGAGTTTATAGATATTTCGTACCTTATCAAAAGCTTTAGAATGTCTCAAAAGTAAGAAATCTTGTATTTTGAATAAAACGTTATCTACAAAATTGGTTTGGAGAATGATAGATCCGTCTTTCCCATTGGCAATTATTCCCAGGTGTAAATACTTTAACAACCCTAGTCATTTGACTTATGTGTAAGCATACATTGTTCGTGGATTTTGGAAAGGCATTTTCCAAAGGTATGAATATCATCGAACATTATCACTGGTGGGAGGTAGAAGATGGAACTATATGAGATAATAATTGGATTTTAACTACGTAGACATGTTGCGTTGGTATACTATTTTGGTTTAAATATACTCGTTTTCTATTTAAAAAAATAAAATACATAAAATCCTAGGTAATCCTAGGTTTTAGTCGTTTGAATTGTTTAGCGGCTAACCCGAGTACTTGTTGATGATACTTACCTCAAGGGAAGAAAAAAAAAATCTGGAACCTCCATCAACATGAACAAGGACTTTGAATTTTTATGAGGTCTTGTTTCTTTTTTATTATTGGGTAGATTGTTTTGGTGTTATTTGACATATTTCTTCGCTATTTGGATAATATTTTCTCGTCTGCGAGGATACTTTACTCTTTCATTGTGAAGCTATCAAATTTTCATTGTGATTTTTGGTTTGCTATTCTGGATTGATCAAGAACATCAACACTGATTCAACCTTTCTCTGGTAAAGGTTGCTTTTGTTCTTGCGAGAGGATGAAAACACAACGATATTCCTCCCCAGAAAGATACGAAGAAGAGGATGCGGAATTTGAGGTAACGAATTTGTTAGTTAATCGTTTTTCCTGTTTAAGAAAAGCATGAGTTTATTGAATATATTTTGCTTTTTCTTAACAAAATTCGGTACAATTGATGTTTATTCCATTATGTGTGTATGGATGTATGTGTGTGTGTGATTCAATTGTTTCCGGTTAAGAAAAACTAGTTTGCTATCTTTCTTTATTGTTTGGTATCAATTGTTTTAGAATTAACGAAATTTCGGTGCAATTGCGGTGCTTTAATGTCTATGTTTGTTCCAATTGCTTCCGGTTAAGAGTAATAATTGTGCAAGTCAATTTATTTGGTTTGTATGTATTGTTTATTGCTTAACAAAATACAGGATCATTTGTTTAGTCCAATTCGATTCCGGATAAGAGAAATTAAGTTAATTCTGATCTTAGTTAGACTTATCAAAAGTAGAGGATTCGGTTATTCAAGTCTAATCGAATGCCTTGACAAGAAATATTAGTTAACTAACCTAGTATTTGTCTTGTCCAAAGTGGAAGGTCTAAGTTATTTTCTGAATAATTAGTGTCTGATGAGAAAAATAAAGTTATTTCTGATCTTTATTTTGGTCTTATCGAAACAAACGATTGCACTTGTGCAATCGGTTTAGCAAGGGAACTAAGTTTCTTAGTCAATTTGTTAAACTATTATGGAAAATTGCTTCGGGCAATTGTTTCCTTGATAACATATTAAAACCAAATTATTTGTAGTTTCGGTTTTGGTATTGACTATCTAAAGTGGTATGTGAAACCTTCGTGCTTAACTCTTATAGGTTGTACAATTCTTTTAGATTGTAAGATCCTTTCGGTTTTTGGTATTTGCTCGTACCTTTGTCATTTTGTGACAAAAATGGGGAGAAATATATGGAGTAAACAAAGTGATTTGTAATCACTTAGGAAAGGACAATTGTGCTTAAACGTTATATCTAACGAAAGAGTAAAGCATTGACTAAGGGGGAGAAACATATCATATGATGATTGTAGTTATTTTGACTACAAAGGGAAATAACAAAGATGTGCGGATTGAAAATCTACCTATCTCACCTTTAGGGGGAGTATTAGCTTTGCTATTTAATATCTTCAGCGACATTTATGGAATTAATATATGCAGGGTTTTGTGCCGTTGAAACTTGGAATCAAGCGTATGTATAATGAATTTTTGTAATTTTTTTATCCATATGATTGTAAGAATTTTGTCACTAAAATTGACAAAGGGGGAGATTGTTAGAGCATAGCTCGGTTGAACCCACCAAGCGTTGGTATGTCAAATTTGGTTGTCATATTTTAGTGAATCAAAACTCAATTAAAGAGTCGCTTGATTATGTACTAGAGACAACTTCGTATAGGTTAGGCTAAAAAGATTAGGATAATAAGACATACAAGTATTACTCGAAGACTTGAAGAATGTGAAGAAGTAACAAGCTACATCGACGACATCATCCTTCCTCTTAAGGTTAGTAATATTTTGACTTGAACTATTTCATTCCCAACGTATCTTTCAAGTCGTGCTATATTGAAAACATAATTGCGAAGCTGTGAATGATTATACTCTAGTAGACATAGTGTTAAGGAATTACAATACGAAGTATAACGCTTATCTTTTGAACTTCGTATATAAGACATCGACATAATCGTATGAATGCTATTGTGATTATGTATATGGGTATGGGTGAAGATTTCGTCATAGTAAACAATGTTTACATTCGTTTAAAGGAAGTACATTCATGAACTTGTTTTATGAATCGAAAGGGAAATCGCTAGGCTTATTGTTCTTCCACGCCTATATTCATTGAAGACATAACATAAGAAGTGATTAGTATTAGTGACTTGGTCATTATTCTATGATTAAAATATCAATAATGAATGATATACTAGTTGTTTTACAATTTTATTATATGGAGTTACGAAGTATAGTGTACGCGAACTTTGTGTTATCAACTTCGCACTTAATGGTAATTCGTTATTATTTAGTGTGTTGAACTTCCATATGAATTCAAACCTTGGAATTATGTTTGAAAGAAATTTCAAAAACATAGTTTAAGGAAGTAGACTTGCGAAACTTGTTTCGTAGTTGAAATCTGAATTCGGTACCTATCCCAGGACCGATCTCAAGTGTAAGACAGGTCTTAGGAACGATCCTGGAGAGGACTACCCTGCCTTTGTTTTTGGAAGCAGTTTCAACCTTCTCACTCCCATCGGCCTCAGTCTTAATTTCCTCCGGAAGCTTGAAATTTATCGAATTAGTTCTGGCAGTCACCTAGTGATCATGCAACTTCTTGTCCTCATCGCTCATAGTTTTCCGGATACAATACTCGTGATAGCGTTGCTTTCCATGCATAGGCAGACCCGTGAGAGCAACTATATATTCCAGAATAAGAGTCGCCTCTCCCCAAGAAAAGAAGAAAGTTTGAGGATGCTTGGACCAACGAGCGAACATGCGGGTTGGACTATTGAAATCACACCTGACGGTCATATACCTTGAGGCAGCAATAGCATGCTTGATCCCCAGAGAATGGATAATCGCCCTGTGAGAAGGTATGTAATCAAGCGGGCAGTGACTCGGCGGATGAACGTAGGCTCATTGTCTAGAAGGTATGTTCTTCAAGATGAATAGCTAAGCGGGGTACCTCCTCTGGGGAAAACTTAGGAGCGACGTCCACATGTGGGCATATGATCCACTCAGTAGATAATGAGGCGAGAGGAAATATATGGGGGTTTAGCATAAAAGTACGAGGATATCGCCGGTGGGATAGACTGGTGCATCTTCTTCTCTTTCAGGCGGCTGGAGCAGATGTTTAAGCTCTTGACTGGCGTATATTTCCCATAGAGTATAAGAAACACCATCTGTTGGAAGACGAATCTACGGATGTCCCTCCTTGCTATTGGGAGAATCACTACTCATTGAGGAAGGGAATCGATAGGGCATGAAAAAAAGTTTAAGGAGATAAAAGACAGAAGAGAACAAATTAAGGAACCAAGGAAAAGGGGTCAGCGTGTCTATATATAGGCAAGTAAAATGGAGGTGGCGGTAACAAAAGGGAATTTACTTCCTATGATTGTCCAAGTGGTGTAGTGGCGTAACCGCCCAGAACCATGAGTTATATGAAGATTATGAGAATATCAACTGCTTGGGGTGACTGTTGACCATGATAGACGCATGGTCAACAATCAGGGGACTAATCTTGGTACATGAAAATGGGTAACCCTAGAAAGAAGAGGAGGTCAAATCCATAAGGCCATTTCCCCTTTAGTAGAAGGCTTAGAGACTAATCCTAACCCCTCTGGGGTGAAGTTCGGCCTCCCCAAGCCCAAATACTAAGGAAGAGTGGTTTGGCCTTTTAGGAAATTTTGGGGCCTCTTTGGTTAAGAGTTACTTGAGGGAGGGAAAATGGTAGTTTGGTAATATATTAGACTAGTGACATGTGTCAACATGAAGTAAGAAAGAGATGGTTATAAAAGGAAAGGGAATTATACTTGGGAAAGGATCTTTGGCCTATTTCTATATTGAGTATAGTACTTGTTGTGGCTTGGACTTACCTCTTACCCACTTTTACCCTATTAACAAACACCTCTAAGACATCCTTGATCATTAAATCACCTTGTGTATGTGCATTATGATTCAATCCTTACGTGTTTAAATGAACACGGTTATGCTTATTAGTTCTTAAGGCATATTTTCCATGAACGATCATTATACACGGTTCAGGTACTCTGGAATATAATGTGTATTCTTTTATATAATTTCAAGACAACTTCTCACATGCTTACATGAACTCCTAACAAGAGTTTCATCAATAAAGAGAAAGTGTTTGCTTGAATCTCAAGTTATCTTAGCTTGAATTTTATAAGCAACCTTAGTCTTGAAAGTCTATCAATAGAGAGACTCAAACAACCAGAAAATTCAATCCTTGATACTTATGTATCCCTGATACTTATTCAAACCCTGATACTTTTGTGTAAGTCATAATTAGGTTTATGACTTAAAGACTGCACATATGGATTTTTGAAGCGAGGTACAACTATCTTTACCTTGATAGTCATGTATCCTGATTTTTTATTTTTTTTATCGAGGTCTTTTAGTAATCTCTTTCAGGAATGAGATAGATAGAAATCATAAAGTTATCTTCTTCTCAGGCTTTGTGATTCCTCAAGATAGATATTTAAAACTCTTCTTTATTGATCGGTTTAAGATTATTCTTGAGAGGTAGTTAATAATCTATTTCGGTTTAAAACTCTTCTCAAGCTTTGTGATTCCTCAGCTAACAGAGCGTAAGTGTTCTGCATTTGTGAGGTTTGCTAGCTTTGTCTATTGCAAACATATTTCAAAGCTTGATCTATCAATCTAAAGGGAAATCAAATAGGCTTATATGTTAGAGGGAGATTGGTATCAAAAGTATTCACTCAGGCTGTAAAGGATGTCAGCAAAGGGAGTTCATTTCCTAGAGCCTTGCAAGATTCAAGAGACGTAAGGATCACGACTGTAGATGAATTTATTAGAGGGTGAATTCGTTTTCAACTGCATTTCAGTCTGATAGTATGCCAGTGTCTGTAGCGGCTTGATACAGTTCAGTACTCAAATCTGGACGAGGTCCCGGGATTTTTCTGCAAGTGCAGTTTTCTTCATTAACAAAACTTGTAGTGTCTTGTGTTTTCCTTTTCCGTATTTTATTATTTTATCTTTATAATTGGAATAATACAAGTAGTAAGTAATCAATCTTAGTGGATAAGTCCATACTAATTACAAGACTCGTTTTTGTAGAATTTGTATCTTGTAAGATAGATAACAAGTTTCATACCTGATAGATTTCAGATTCAATAATTTGGATACGACTAGGTTGATCTTAGATATTGATTTTGAAATCATCCAAGTAATCTTTTATACATTCAGGTTCATGGACTTTATTGTCTTGACTTTTTAATTGCGAAAAGAAAGAGATATAAACTCTATATACATATTGTTAGAGCATAGCTCAGTTGAACCCACCAAGCGTTGGTATGTCAAGTTTGGTTGTCATATTTTAGTGAATCAAAACTCATCTAAGAGTCACTTGATTATGTAATAGAGAAAACTTCGTATAGGTTAGACTAGAAAGTCTAGGATTATGAGACATACAAGTATTACTCGAAGACCTGAAGAATGTGAAGAAGTAACGAGCTACAACGACGACATCATCCTTCCTCTTGAGGTTAGTAATATTGACTTGAACTGTTTCATTCCTAACGTATCTTTCAAGTCGTGCTATATTGAAAAAATAACTGCGAAGCTGTGAATGAATATTTTACTCTAGTAGTGAGACATGATCACATGATCATAGTATTAAGGAATTAGACTACGAAGTATAATGCTTATATTTTGAACTTCGTAGATATGACATAGACATAATCTTATGAATGCTGTTATGATTATGTGTATGGGTAAAGGTGAAGATTTCATCCTAGGAAACAATGTTTTACATTTGTTTAAAGGAAGTATATTCATGAACTTGTTTTATGAATCGAAAGGGAAATCGCTAGGCTTATTGGTATTCTTATTCATTGCAAATCTTTGGATTACCAATATGTGTGAGATGGTAGAACCGATCGTAACTTGTTATGTATCTTGGTATAACTAATCACAATGCCTGACTTATGATTTGGTATGACTAGTTTTGATTAATTAGTGTAACCGATCCTAAGTAATCACCTGAGATGGCATGATCGATATTTGTAATTGGTGTGACCGATCACAAAAGAGTTGTGTAATCGATCCTTGTAATTGGTGTAACCGGTCCTAGTAATTGGTGTAACAGATCCTAGTGACTTGTGTAACCTATCACAAGCAATAACATGAGTATATGGTAACCGGTCCTGGTAATTGACATAACCGATCCTGGTAACTGATGTAACCGGTCCTGGTAACTTGTGTGTCCGATCACCAGTAATCCATATTAAGGTATAACCGATCCTAGTGATTGGTAGAACCGATTGAACCCATGATAGTGATTTGATATTTGATCAATCACATAGTTGTCTTGGAATACAGATGAACCAATTCTAAACTTGTTTGGAAGTGTGGTATAATCGATTCCAAGATTGTAAATATGAAAGATGATTTACAAAGAAAAGATGTCAACATACTTTGAACACGAACAATAACTCTTATTTTTTATTGTTCAAAGTTATTTCTTAATTACTCAAGGAGATCCCGGTCAGAAATAAATTAAGAATCTTTTAATTAAGGTTGTTAGTTTTATATGCTTTAATTACCAATAATTAAATGCATATATCTAGAGAATAAAGATTAGTAATGTGCATTTACTAATTGGAGATTTTCTATTGAGAGATTTCGGAAAATATTGGACAAAGCATTTCCAGGAATTATAAAAACCGATTTGGGCATTTATTGCATATCTTAAGAATATTTCGGTTTTGGAAATTCCTTGGTGTCCAAACATCCTTGGTCTATAAATACCTAAGTTTGTATTTCTTGCAAACTATCCTAAAAGCTAGGAAAACTTCATCTTTTTGTTGTTTCTGGTTGAGCCGTCTATCCGGAGAGGAAAGTACCCTAATTAGGCGAAATTTCTTACGACTACTCGTTTAAAGACTTCTGTGGGATCAAGAAGCTTTACGAGTACCATTGGTGGGAAACTAGATAATTGCAGTTTATTAGTTTTCGATTGATTTGATTGACTAACGGTTGTTGAACTTTGATTGCACCTAGTTTGTTCATTCTTGAGAATCTTCTCTTCTGATATAAGATTCACTCAAACTAGATCGAAGTGTCGACGAGATCTTTAGAACTATTTGTAGATCTAAAGACATCTTGTGATAATCAATTGTTAACAGACTCCGTTCTGTGCGTGATTAATCACAAGAGATTCATGTGGTGTTGTGCAGGTTTAATTGAAGATAAAAGAAGATTTGAAAACAAAGAAGATTTCTTATTGGTTTCTCATATCTTTGTGTAGCACAAACCTTGATCGGATGGGATCCAACTATAATCGGATTTATTCGATTAATTAGTTGCGTGAGATCGATAATGCCTAATAGTTCTCTTGAGATCTATTTTGATTGTTACAAATTCGAATCTTATTACTTAGGTAATAGAGATTGGATTGATCTAACCAGGCAAAGGAGTTTATTCGTTTAAACGGAAGAGCCTTTGCATATGACTTGAGATATCTTCATCTGGAAAGAATCAATAGAGTTGTTACCAAACAGATTTGCTGTTCCTTTACTGTTTGGAATACGATCCAAAGGAATTGTTCCAGTGCGTGCACTTATTGAATGTCGGAAGCGAAGGTATACTGAAGAAACTAAGTGAACTAGGTTTAGTTGTTTGGTCTCAACTATACGAAGTTGGTTTAAATTTTGTATAACGGCTTAATTCTTAGAGTATTCAATTCTGGACTAGGTCCCAGGGTTTTTCTGCATTTGCGGTTTCCTCGGTAACAAAATATTGCTGTGTCATTTACTTTTCCTTTCCGCAATTATAATTGTTGTTATTATAATTTAAAGTAAATTACACAAACTTTAACTCCATATTACTTGATAGTGATCCTATAGAGTTTGGTTAAGTCCGAACCTATTATCAAGTAATCACACTTTGTTTGTTGTATTGTCTCGATCTCGTATTCATAGACAATCACACAAAGTATGAATACCGATTTGTCGTATTGTTCGACTTAGTTCATAGACAAGCACTTTCGGTAAGAGGACTTATAGGTTGATATTTTAAAGATTGTGGTGTATTTTGGTACCCTCTTCTTTTCAATTGGCATCAGAGTAGGCAAACACGAAAAGATCTATCAATCTGTGTTTGGTGCGATCCAACCTATAAGAAATGAACTCGAGTTCACATGAATCGATTTCATTTAAGGAACCGCCAAGATTTGACGGAACAAACTATCTATGGTGGAAATCTTCTATGAGATCTTTTCTTCAATCACGAGACTTTAATACTTTGCTATTAGTCGTCAATGGTTATAATCGCCCGAAAATAGAAAATTTGGAAACTGAGTTTAAACGCTTAGTGGATTATACAAGCGAGGAAAAGGATTTTGCAAAGCAGAATTCAGATGGTTTGAATGCTATTACAAATGCTATAAGCCGTGATCTACAACATCATGTATCAACATGCCAATCTTCAAAGGAAGCTTGGGATAACCTTCAGACCGTATTCGAAGGTAACACATCAGAAAAAGAAGCTAGACTTCAAACTCTAACTCCTGATTGGGAAAACCTTTGAATGGATGACAACGACGCTTTTGAAGAGTTTCATATTAAACTCTCTGAGATAGTTAATGCTTCCTTCTCTCTTGGAAAGACTATTTCTAAAAAAAGATATAGTGTGCAAAATTCTCAGATCGTTTCCATCTAGATATGAATCTAAGAAGCATGCAATCATAGAAGCAAATGATCTTTCAACACTCTCAAGAAGCACACTCGTTGGAAATTTAAAGATCTTTGATCATGAATCACAGTCTATTCAAGCTAAAGGAATTGCTTTTAAAGCTGCAAAACTTCCCAAAGCTCCAATGGAGAAAGATAGACTGATAGATGATTCTGATGAATTGATTGTAGAAAATTCTGATGATGAAATTGAACAATCATTATCACTAATCACTAGACAGTTTCGAGATCTCTTAAAGAAAAGAAATAATAGATTCATAAAAGACACTCATCGATCTTCTCGACCCCATGATCGAGTTCCTGTCAAGAACAAGAAGGATCAGGAAGAAGATGATGAATATCAGCCTCAATGCTTTAAGTATAAAGGTTTTGGTCATATGGCTAAGGAATGTCCTAATCTTAGGAAATACACTGAGAGCAAAACATTAGCTGTAACTCTAGACGAGATCTCTGATTCATATGATTCTGAAGAAAAGGAAACAACTAATATTGCACTAATTGTTAATTTGATTCCCTCTTCCTCCATTAGTGATCTAACCATTTTTTAAATGGATATGTCTTCCGATGTTGAAAAATCATCTAATGGTAAAGGGAAAAATAAGAAAAAGTGTAAAACTGTCTCAACAAACAGGATTGTTAAAAGGTGCATATTCAACTCCAACCAATCTCATAATACTTCGTTAATTCGAGGTAACAAGAAAAGATTTTTTCATACGATACTAGATCAAGGACACACTAGTTGTTCCAAATCCCATGATGAGAGAAAATCTCATACTAATACCACCTAATCGGTATTAGAATTACATCCTCACCTTGTGTGCCGAATTTGTGTGTGAGGAAGTAAAAATCAAGGCACTTATGTGTAGATTATGGGAACAAAATCTAGTAAAAATATATTTACGATATTCGTATTTATAGGAATATTATATTTTCGGAAGTATGAAAAATATGAAGAGATCCTTCTTCTTCTTTGGTCATTTTCTGTCCGAACTATGAGTTAGGATCCGATGTCTTCTCTTGAAAAGGTGCTTGATCTGAAAGATCTCTTTAAGAATAAGTTTGCACCTCCTCTTGATGTTGAAAAACCTAAGAGGAAAATCAAAAAGAGAGATTGGCTTAGAAAGAAGGAAAGAGAGAATATGCTGAAGAAAGACCAGTGTATTGAGGCATTGACATACTTTTGTGTTCAATCAAAGACATAATTACATGTTCTTGCAGAATCCTTCACAAAAACATCTCAATTGCAAGAAATTATGGTCAAGCAACAAGGTTACCTACTTGAAGAAATTCACGAGCTGAAGACTGAAAGTAATAATATGCCTTCCTCTAGTACCGACATAAAGGACTAAGTTGCTTATAAAATAAGAATAGACTCTTATTTCCAAGAAAAATAGACATAAATTTTTGATTTATTTTTATTATTGTATAAGGTCTATTTTTAATAAAACTACCAATTATTTATGAATAAAATTATTATTTCATAATTTTTCTTGTGATAGTTTCCGATTACATAGCCTGTGCCTGAATGTCTATATTATTGCTATGTGTTTTCGGTTTATGGGATGTCTGATTTCGGTTTTAATAAACCTTAATATTCGATCTCATATGATGTGAACCCTTATGGTTTGTGTGGATTTTTGATTTAGCGGGATTAAGTTCTAGCCATTGTTGGTAGGCTTTATCAAAGGATCATAAGGTGTTCTAATTGAAACTCATATGTAAAAAGTCACAATGTGTTGAATCAATCTGTGTTTACATGAGTTTTGTTTAGCATAAACATATGTGTTTCGGGTTCTCAACTTTTGCTATTGGCACGCATTAGTTAAAACCGTTCAACCTTTCTCTGGTAAAGGTTGCTCTTGTTGTTGTTCTTTTGTTCTTGCGAGAGGATGACAACATACCGGGGGTGAGTTTTAACTTGAACTTGTGCTTAATGATATATCTTTCTGGGGAGAAGAGGATGCGGAATCTGAGGTAACGAATTTGTTAATTAATCGTTTTCCTGTTTAAGAAAATCCTTCTTATATTGCATATATTTTGCTTTTGCTTAACAAAATTTCGGTACAATTGATATATATTCCATTACATGTGTATGGATGTGTGTGTGTGTGTGATTCAATTGTTTCCGGTTAAGAAAAACTGTGTCAATTTATTTGGCTTATTGTTTGGTATCTTCTTTATTGTTTGATATCAAGTGTTTTTGCTTAACGAAATTTCGGTGCAATTTCGGTGCTATAATGTCTATGATTGTTTCAATTGCTTCCGGTTAAGAAAATAATTGTGCAAGTCAATTTATTTTGGTTTGTATGTATTGTTTATGGCTTAACAAAATACGAGATCATTTGTTTAGTCCAATTCGATTCCGGATAAGAAAAACTAAGTTAATTCTGATCTTAGTTAGACTTATCAAATTGAAGGATTCTGTTATTCAAGTCAAATCGAATGCCTTGACAAGAAATACTAGTTAACTAACCTAGTACTTGTCTTATTTAAAGTGAAAGGTCTAAGTTATTGTCTGAATAATTAGAACCTGATGAGAGAAATAAAGTTAATTCTGATCTTTATTTTGGTCTTATCGAAATAAGCGATTGTATGTTTACAATCGGTTTAACAAGAGAACTAAGTTTCTTAGTCAATTTGTTAAACTATTAGGGAAAATTTCTTCGAGCAATTGTTTCCTTGATAACATATTAAAACTAAATTACTTGTAGTTTCAGTTTTAATATTGGTTATCTAAAGTGGTATGTGAAACCTTCGTGCTTAACTCTTATATGTTGTACAAGTCTTTTAGATTTGTAAGATCCTTTAGGTTTGACCTTTATTTGCTCGAACCTTTGTCATATTGTGACAAAAAGGGGAAGAAATATATGGAGTAAACAAGTGATTTGCAATCACTAAGGAAATGAAAATTGTGCTGAAACGTTATATCTAGCGAAAGAGTAAAGCAATAACTAAGGGGGGGAAACATATCATATTGCTGGGCAGTTATCATAACAACAAAAGGGGAATAACAAAGATGTTCGGATTGAATATCTACCTATCTTACCTTTAGGGGGAGTATAAGCTTTATTATTCAGATGTCAACAGCGGCATTTATTAATTGAATATATGCAGGTTATTGTGCTGTTGAAACTTGGAATCAAGCGTATGTATAATGAATTCTTGTAATTTGTTTATCCATATGTATTAAGAGTTTTGTCACTAAAATTGACAAAGGGGGAGATTGTTAGAGCATAGCTCGGTTGAACCCACCAAGCGTTGGTATGTCAAGTTTGGTTGTCATATTTTAGTGAATCAAAACTCATCTAACGGTCGTTTGATTATGTATTAGAGACAACTTCGTATAGGTTAGACTAGAAAGTCTAGGATTATGAGACATACAAGTATTACTCGAAGACCTGAATAATGTGAAAAAGTAACTAGTTACAACGACGACATCATCCTTCCTCTTGAGGTTAGTAATATTGACTTGAACTGTTTCATTCCTAACGTATCTTTCAAGTCGTGCTATATTGAAAACATAACTGCGAAGCTGTGAATGAATATTTTACTCTAGTAGTGAGACATGATCATATGATCATAGTATTAAGGAATTAGACTACGAAGTATAACGCTTATATTTTGAACTTCGTAGATATGACATCGACATAATCGTTTGAATGATGTTGTGATAATGTGTATGGGTAAAGGTGAAGATTTCCATTTGTTTAAAGGAAGTACATTCATGAACTTGTTTTATGAATCAAAATGGAAATCGCTAGGCTTATTGGTATTGTTATTCATTGCATATCTTTGGATTACCAATATGTGTGATTTAGTAGAACCGATCATAACTTGTTATGTATCTTGGTATAACTAATCACAATGCCTGACTTATGATTTGGTATGACTAGTTTTTATTAATTAGTGTAACCGATCCTAAGTAATCACCTGAGATGGTATGATCGATATTTGTAATTGGTGTGACCGATCCTAGTAATTGGTGTGACCGGTCCTAGTAATTGGTGTAACCGATCCTAGTGACTTGTATAACCGATCATAAGCAATACCATGAGTATATGATAACTGGTCCTGGTAATTGACGTAACTGATCCTGGTAACTGATGTAACCGGTCCTGGTAACTTGTGTGTCCGATAACAAGTAATCCATATTAAGGTATAACCGATCCTAGTGATTGGTAGAACCGATTGAACCCATGATAGTGATTTGATATTTTATCAATCACATAGTTGTCTTAGAATACAGATGAACCAATTCTAAACTTGTTTGGAAGTGTGGTATAATCGATTCCAAGATTGTAAATATGAAAGATGATTTACAAAGAAAAGATGTCAACATACTTTGAACACGAACAGTAACTCTTATCTTTTATTGTTCAAAGTTATTCCTTAATTACTCAAGGAGATCTCGGTCCGAAATAAATTAAGAATCTTTTAATTAAGGTTGTTAGTTTTATATGCTTTAATTATCAGTAATTAAATGCATATCTCTAGAGAATAAAAATTAGTAATGTGCAATTACTAATTGGAGATTTTTTATTGAGAGATTTCGGAAAATATCGGACAAAGCATTTCCAGGAATTATGAAAACTGATTTGGGCATTTATTGCATATCTTAAGAATATTTCGATTTTGGAAATTCCTTTGTATCCAAACATCCTTGGTCTATAAATACCTAAGTTTGTATTTCTTCAAACTATCTGAAGAGCCATATAAACTTCATCTTTTTGTTGTTTCTGGTGGAGCCGTCTATCCGGAGAGGAAAGTACCCTAATTAAGCGAAATCTCTTACGACCGCTCGTTTAAAGACTTTTGTGGGATCAAGAAGCTCTACGAGTACCATTGGTGGGAAATTAGATAATTGCAGTTTATTAGTTTTCGATTGATTTGATTGACTAACAGTTGTTGAACTTTGATTGCACCTAGTTTGTTTATTCTTGAGAATTTTCTCTTCTGATATAAGATTCACTCAAACTAGACCGAAGTGTCGACGGGATCTTTAGAACTGTTTGTAGATCTAAAGACATCTTGTGATAATCCATTGTTAATAGACCCCGTTCTGTGCATGATTGATCACAAGAGATTCAAGTGGTGTTGTGCAGGTTTAATTGAAGATTAAAGAAGATTTGAAGACAAAGAAGATTTCTTATTGGTTTTTCATATCTTTATGTTGCACAAAGCTCGATCGGCTGGGATCCAACTATAATCGGATTTATTCGATTGATTAGTTGCGTGAGATCGGTAACGCCTAATAGTTCTCTTGAGATCTATTTTGATTGTTACAAATCCGAATCTTATTACTTAGGTAATTGATCTAACCAGGCAAAGGAGTTTATTAGTTTTAACGGAAGAGCCTTTGCATATGACTTGAGATATCTTAATCTGGAAAGAGTCAATAGAGTTGTTACCAAACAGATTTGTTGTTCCTTTACTGTTTGGAATACGATCCAAAGGAATTGTTCTAGTGCGTGCACTTATTGAGTGTCGGAAGCGCAGGTAAACTGAAGAAACTAAGTGAACTAGGTTTAGTTGTTTGGTCTCAACTATACGAAGTTGGTTTAGATTTTGTATAGCGGATTAATTCTGAGAGTATTCAATTCTGGACTAGGTCCTGGGGGTTTTCTGCATTTGCGGTTTCCTCGTTAACAAAATCTTGTTGTGTTATTTACTTTTCCTTTCTGCAATTATAATTGTTGTTATTATAATTTAAAGTAAATTAAACAAACATTAACTCTGTATTACTTGATAGTGATCCTATAGAGTTTGGTTAAGTCCAAACCTATTATCAAGTAATCCCACTTTGTTTGTTGTATTGTCTCGATCTCGTATCCATAGACAATCACCCAAAGTGTGAACACCGATTTGTCGTATTTTCTCGACTTAGTCCATAGACAATCACTTTCGGTAAGAGGACTTATAGGTGGATATTTTAAAGATTTTGGTTTATTTGGGTACCTATTTATAGGAGACAAAGAACTAGCCGTTGGTGCTAGACATTACGTCAAGCGATGTTAACTTTATATCCAGCGATATAGTGTTTATCACTGGTGCTATTGACAATATCGTTCACTAGGCACACTATCACTCAACTGTTTTCCCATAGTGGCGCGGCTAGTTTGTCATTCCACATGGTATGACTTACAAATAGAATTTTTCGACATGATACATGGGAATAGGCCTTAGAGTGCATCCAAGCCAAAGGAATCAGTCTGGTTTTATTGTTGATGAGATGAAAAAAATCCTTAACTGATAATTATGTTTGACAATAATCAAGTGTTTAGGGTGGTACAAACTTACGACTCCATTTTCTTGAATCCTATTATTGGGGCTTTATACGATGGGTTTTTTGGGACTGTGTAGGGTCATGAAATAGTAATCCATAGAACCCCTTATCCTGATATTTTTTATAATACCTAACCTACCCTCAATTTGATTAGTGCTAATTAAAATGATTAAGCTAACTAATCAATATTAATTACCGGATTAGACTTGATTAATCTTTTGCAAATCAAAACTTGATTTTCTTGGATTTTGAAGAAGGAAAAAGAGTGATTTTGGTGAAATCTTTTTAAAAAACATTGAAGAAAAATGATGAAACCCTTCGTCACAAAACTCAGGATAACCTTATAATCAACTCCCAACAGCAATTTTATCGATTCAAAACCGTTAAAAATATGAGCAAAATCTGAAAATTTTTCCCTGTTACGGCGGGAAAAATGTGTCGAACCAACCGTAAATAGGTAAGTACGGTCGGAAACTAAGGAACTCCCATCTGTGAACACAAATAACAGATGGGAAGTGAAGAACTTCTGGCCATTATTTTTCCCAAAATCACCTGAGTCTGAATTACGGCTGGGTTAACATGTTTAGAAGGCAATTTTCCCATCCGTAAATGAATATGTAAGTTGAGAAATTTTAAGTTTCACCATAAATACATACTACGATTCAAAAGTATTAATACTTTCATTAATCTATAATACAAAACAGAAGGGGTTTTTGAGCTTGGACGGTCGGATAACATTTTGAGAGACAAACGTTGCATCCAACCATCCCAGTCTCATCTCAGCCAAACACATCCGACGGATGTAAGATTTGTAACCTCCTTCAATTAAAAATATACATTGATTAGATTTCCTCATTATTATAATCATAAAAAAACATTAAATGTGACAAAAAATAAATAAAGACCATCATTTATATCTCTTGGAGTTAAAAACACGTATAGTTAATGTTACTGTCAATAATAAATTAGCCATCCTTCGTCAAACTATAAAGAAAGAACAACATTAGAATCTTTATCAACATAAGAAAAAAAAATCATTTGGGAATCAATTAAATATGATAAGGTACCATCAACAGAATATTTAAACAATAATGTGTATGCATATTAATTCTAATAGAGTCTAATGTTCAGCAAGTGTGTAAAATAACCGTACTTCTGAAATAAAGGCGCACAAAGATTATAGTTGAGTACCTTTTTCTATTCCTATTTTGATTTTTATTTGACAAACTCATGTATTTAATGTTTAGTGGAAACTTTTGAGGAACTTTTGGGTGTCATAATTACCGTGCACGCATCTTAGAGTAGATGAGTTCATATTAAACCCAAAGGGTTTTGTTAGTACTAAAATTTTAAACCTTGCCAAGTTCCAGATTTTTACCTATTTTATAAAATCACAATTGATGAGAGTAAAAATTTATTTAAATTCTATGTAGTAAATAAAACCACAAATAATGTCCTTATCAAAACTCAATTAGGGTCTTCAGAAGGAGGAGGAAACATATGGTTGTTTTTTTCCTGAAACTGCACCACCAATAATTTAGAAGACTCGGGTAATTAATGTAACAAACATTTATACATTTATCACATAGATCTAGACAGTTCCGAATTTATAATTATTTGGATGACAAATATCTAAGATTTCCACAACTACAAGTTCCCTTGGGTCAAAATAAGTCTTATTATAGTTCATAGTTTATTTAAACCATTATGACCAAAATTTATATCGTCTCATGCCGTGCCGTTACGGCACGGGTTATTTCTAGTTATACCACAATAAAACCCATTACATACTTAATAGATTCCCATTACAAAGTTGGTTTTAATAACATCCCTTTCGATGTATCAAGAAGTCTTTGATGATGGCGAATTGAGCTTCGAAGTTGAAATTATAACCTTTCCATTTTCTCCATTCCTTCTTAGCTTGAGCTACGACTTATTCATTAGTCTCACCTCTAAGTCGAAGTTGCTTGCACATACGAAGTAAAGCCATATATTCTTCCACTATTTTTTGCTTATGTCTGTAAATCGAAGATACAATTCAACTCCATCACGGTTATTAGTGTTACCTGTTTCACAACAAAAATTGTCAAAAATCTTACTCCAATACGATTGACTGACTAAACCACCTTTTCTTCGTTCTTCTCCCCTCTTCGGATAGCATAGTACAAATTTTTTGCAAAGAGATAGGTCTTCATCCAAAGTAAAGTTGGGTTTATCCTTTCAGTACATTGCATTGAGTTTGTAGGGGTTTTGATGGACATTATTGATGTAGAAGGTGTGATTTTGATTTGGAATGGGTGGTTATATGGAGGTGGAGTTCTTAAATAAGTGGTTGAACAGCTAGGTGTTTACGGCTACGAAATGATAGGTCGATATGATGTGGTACAAAAGGAAATTATAGGTGTTTACGGCTAGAAAACGATATGTCGACCAAGCCGTAATTGAGTATAAACCTGCAGGTTTTGTGGTGTGTCAGATTTATGGCTAGGTATTCAGGACGTAAACAAGAGTTGTTGCTTTATGTCAAAATTATGGTTTGGAGTCCTAACCGTGAAATAGATACACGACCTGCATATATAGCCGTAACCAAGAGTCAATTTCTTTATGGGTTATCAGAGTAATATACAGACATGTCATTCCCAACCGTAACTGAATAACAAATGATTTTTTTAACCGTTCCATTGTTACGTCCAGGAATTCGAAAGGTCGACCAAGCCGTAACAGACAAATCCTTCCGGTTTTGTGGTGTGTCAGTTTTACGGCTAGAAACTCATGCAGTAAACCAGAGTTGTTACTTTATGTTTGAATTACGGTTTAGAGTCCTAACCGTGACACAAATACACGACTTGGATATCTAGCTATAACCGGGAGTCAGTTTCTTTTTGGATTATCAGTGTAATATACGGCTAGGTCTTTCCCAATGGTAAATACTTTACGGATGGTTTTCCTAACCGTTTGCTGGGGTAAAGGCCGGGAGTTTCTAACCGAAAACCTTTGCATTAAATTATATGCATTTACGGCTAGGTTATTTGGAGCATCAACCTAGCCGAAAGTGCTCAAAAATGTTGATTTTTCATCATAGTTCATAGATTAGACAAATGGAAAGACTAACATTCATCATTCATACATGCAAAGTTATAAAAATTCATCCGTCCAAATCCATAACCAAACAACAAAAATAGTAAATAGACAAATTCTCATATAATAAAAAATCCATGAAGTAAAATACTAAAAAGCCACTACATCTCCATTAGTCATTCACTGGATTCCTCGTCCGAGTACAAAAACTCATCCTCGTCCTCTTTCTCCTCTTCCACAACCTCTTCTACAACTATAGCTTTTTTAACTCTTCCACTTCCACCTTGAATTGGAGTCTTTTTACCTCCACCACGTCCACCTCGAGCACTTGTTCCAGCACGACCACTTTTATCACTTGTACCTCGACCACGACCACCTTTTTTAACTCCGCCTCGACCACCTTTTCCTTGCTTTAATTGAACATGCTCACTAGAGGGAGTATCCAAGTTGTCGCTAGAAGAAGGAGACATAGCCCTCTTACTTCTCCTTGGTCGGTCATAAGCATATAGACCTCCTTATTGGGAGATTATTATGCCTTTAACTCGATTCCGGAGTAATATTTGTTCAGGGACCATTAAATTCTCACCCGAATTAATGCTACGGGTTAGGTCCTCGACCACCCAATTAACTCGTTCAACCTATTTTTCATATCAAAAACACAAATTGTAATTATTCATAGATAATTAAAAAATAATAAACATATACAAATATAAGGATAATTAGTAGTACACGTACCACCATCTCCCTCCAATCACTTTCATCATTCCTTGATGGCCTTGATGTCGAACTCTCTCCCTTCTTGAAGTGTTTCCTTGCTTCCGGATCCAAATTTTCCACATAAGGATGAGACCACTCTTCATACCATTCCATGTAACTCGCATCCACATCGAAAGTGCCATGAGAAGCTTCAATACCTCTTCTACTTATTTGGTTTACTGCTTCAGAATGAGCACTCCAATAATCGATCGACGGTGCTGGTTCATAGGTCAATCTGACATCTTTGTCCTTAAATTGAGAGTTGGCTACGCTCAGTTTAAAACGAGAGTCTTCAGGTACTATTTTCTGGACAATACCAATTTGACGGAGCATTCTACGAGGATCTAAAATGACGAACCCAGTTGAATGAAACAAAGGTCCAACATAGGTCGCCGCATCAGAAAATACTCTATCAGAAACTTTATCTTCCCCATCCACATCAAGTTTCAAATACGGATCAAAAACAACATCATCGATTGTCAAAGCATCCAACATTTTCCTAATGTCGACCATTTCCATCTCTTTAGCCTTGTGTTGGGTCCCTCGAAAGGGGTATCTTCCTCATGGAGGTTTCTCTAGAGCCCAATTTTTATCCCGAGAAGGCCTCAAGCATTTAAAATAGTCGTAAGCCCATGCCTACAGGGAAAAAAAAAATTATAAATAAGATATTACACACAAAATATAAAAGTAAAAAAATAATTTGTTATATGGAAACAAAAAGATACCAGGATAAGAGCAACACATCCTGTAATTTGTGTTATGTTCCACCTAGAAGCTTTGCAAAGATTGTCCATCACACTAGGAAGGAGGGCGGTGACCCATGATAGACGCATTTCTGTGTCTAAGTTGTCCTCAATTTTCTTCATTGTTGGTACTCGATTTTGTACTTATTTGGTTATTTTATGTGTTTGTAGGTGTTTTTGAATAAATACATTTTAGTGGAAAAAGTTGCTCGAAAAGTGGAATTCGCACTCGTGGGAGAAAATTGCTAAAGGGACCCCATTTTTGGTTAAGGGACACTCCACCAATAAGGGGCACCCTAATTTCTATTGGCACCCCAGCAGAGGATAGGGGGCACCCTCTTCTTCACGGTTTGAAGTTATTTTTGGCGGGAAAACAATCTTCGAGAACTGCAGATACAGCGTGATCTTCTGTTTTGGTTTCGGGACATTTTTGGTCGGATTTGGACGCGGAATTGGATTCATATCAATCTGTTTTACCAACACAGGCTTGGTAATGGTTTTAGTCTCGATAAAAATGGGTTAATTCTCCCATTGGAAGAAAACAGGGCATATTCATTCACGTGAGGATATCCCGGGATTTTGTAGCTATCTTTGAGATATTTTCATGTGTTTACAGCATGTTGAACGTGAAATCAGAGTGCTTGTGGGAATTAAATACTAGAAGATGCGTGAGAATTAAAAACAGAGAAGAAAAAAGGGAAGTAATCTTCGTGTAATGGCAGTGGAGAATAATGAATTAAAGAGGAAATATTCTGCATTAAACCAAGGAGATTTGGATACTGTTGAATATAAATAGACTCCTGGGATATAACAGAGGAGCATCGAGAGATTGGGGACGGTGGCAGAGAGCTCAAAACGAAAAAACGAAAGTTGCAGAGTCGTTCTTTGCACTTTCAGGCGAAGAAGAAGGGGAAGAACACATAACAACATATATAGACAGTCGCAAAAACCGTTGCCTATACTTTTAAATTCAATATCTTTGTAACAATTATTTCGAGTTCGCAATAGTCTGTTAGTGTTTCTCTGTAACAGTGGGTTCTGTAACAGTTATATCTGTTACAAATACACTGCTTTATACCCTT
>JAJJMB010011896.1:10527669-10565297 GCA_023531105.1 Papaver atlanticum
TTTTTAGTGTTTTGTATTTTTAATTCTTAAAATCAATCTCATCAAGTCCGAGTGAACGACAACCTTTCTTACCACTATCTAAAATTTTATCAACCCACGAGTACCTAGGTACCTCGTTTGTTTCCGGATCGAGACTGAGAGTTTTTAACCACTGCAAATAACAAGCATTTACCTTATTTCCTGAGAAATCGGGGAAAAATACGGTGCCAAGAGAGTGCAACAAGTAAGCTATAGATGTATGTCTAGCTTCTTCTTCGTCCATCACCACCTCTCCACTAGCAGCCTTATGGGTAAAATCCTCAAACTTCTCCTTCAGACGAACCATGTTAATCTTCCTTGTCATATTAATTGTTTTAGGACGTTCACCCGGTACACTGAATGGCCTTTTAGCTCTAGGCAAGGCTCCGCCACCTATCTCAAACTCTTTTCCCGCTTCAAGTTTGTCCCACCCAAGACAGTCTTTCGCCAAGACATAAAGCTGATCAAAAGGAATAGAATTGTTGAAACCCTCAAACACAGTTTTTCCTTCCAAAGCAGGACCGGTAATTTGCTTTGCATCATCCGGAGTGATAGTCATCTCGCCGAATGGGAGTAGAAAAGTCATGGTTTCGGGCCAGAACCTTTCTCTAAACCCACAAACAGTCACAACATCATAGGTCTTCTGCAAAGCCTCGATTCCAGGCCATAACCCCGAAGCTTTTACCAAGGCTACCACATCTGGATGCTCTCTATTTAATGGCCAAAACTTTCCTTGTTGGTGCTTTAGTTTAGGGACCGTTTTATCGGGAAACTACAAAGAATATAAAATTTTGGTTGTTACAATTAAATATCCATAACAAAATGAAAATAACATATATTAAATTATATTTATTACCTTTGCAGCACAGACCCTAGCATCCTATGATGATTGGTAACCAAACAAGACGGATCTATCTTTTGGCTCACCCCAAGGTCTTCCATTCTTTTTGGAAGGTAAAAGCACCATAGCATCAATGATTTTTCTTGCCGTTTCTTTTGGTGCATACTTATTCTTTTCCTTCTTGTCCACCTCCGCTACGGATTTACCTTTATCAATAGCAGCATCACTTGTTTCGGCCAAGTTTTCTTTTTCTTCTTTATTTCTTCCAGCAGTGGCAAGTCCACCTTCACTTCCTCCACCTGTGGCAACTCCAACTTCACTTCCTCCAGTAACACCAAGTACACCTTCACTTCCTCCACATGTGGCAACTTCAACTTCACTTCCTCCAGTAACACCAAGTCCACCTTCACTTCCTCCACCTGTGGCAACTCCAACTTCACTTCCTCTAGTAACACCAAGTCCACCTTCACTTCCTCCACCTGTGGAAACTCCACCTTCACTACCTCTAGTAGTTCCAGCTCAAACTTCATTTCCTCCACCTTCACTTCCTCCACCAGTCACAACTCCACTTGCATTCCTTGCGTTTGCACCCAATGGTTTTGTGTGACGAAGTTGCGGAGTCGGGACATTACAAGGTGTTACTTCTTGTGTTTTTTTCTTCCTCCTTTCATTCCTCTGTTAAAAGACAAACAAGACCAAAAAAATAAAAGCAAATAAGTAAATACGGTTTGGAAATCTAGACATAACCAAGCCGTGACAACAAACACGGTTAGGAAAAATTGACAGTCCCATATGCAACAACATTTACGGATGGGATATTTAGTAATCGACAAAGACTTACCCAGATGCAACAACATTTACGGATGGGATATTTAGTAATCGACAAAGACGTAACACCAATAACGGCTAGGAAACATAATTTGCGGATTGGTTACTCAAATTACGGAAAAGAAAAACCTAGACGTGAACACTACTGCTGGATTAATTTCCAGCACAGTAGAAGATACAGCTAGGAATAACCTAGCCGTGAAATATACGGATGGGACTTTGAGGTATCGACCAAGCCGTTACACATAAAACGGCTAGGAAATAAAACTTACGGGTTAGGAAATAAAATTACGGATAGGAAAAACCTAGACATATACTCTACACTGAATTAAATTTCGAACACAGAAGAAGGTACGGCTAGGAATAACCTAACCGTAAAAAAATTGTTGTGGTTAGGGTTTCTCAACTCTCGTCCGCATCGCCTATGTTACGCCTGGGAGTTCTTAGTGATCCCAACCGTAAACCTTATTTACGACTGGGAAAACAAGAACTCCCAGCCGTAAGCATTTTCAGAAACTGTTTTTTCAGACCTAAATTTTTCGAAACCAACTGAATAATCAATCAAACGCTTGAATAAAAAGTGGGTTTTTCAATTTATACCTTGCAGTCATTTCCGGAATATCGGTGACTGGTTCATCTCCTTCAATCACTTGTTGTTGATCTTCAGTTGATGAAGTTGATTTCTCTGGTTCAGGAGGAGGTGGATTCGACGACGATTTCCCTGGCTATTCCTTTATCTTCACCATAGTTTTATACAATGAATTTAATCGACGATTAATCGTCTCAAACGAAAAAAAGAAGAAGAAGAAAAGAAAGAAAGGAGAAGAACAAAAGAAGAAGAAGAAGAAGAAAAGAAACCGATGATTTTTCAGTTTTTTTTTATTATTATTATTAGATTAATTATTTAATGGAAGGGTAAAAAAGTAATAAATTAAAATGATTTGAGGGTATTTTTGAACTTTTACATAGATTAGGTCCCCATATCCACGTTTTGGTTATAATTATCATTTTAAGCCCCTAAAAACTCAACCCCCAACAGCCGGATTCATTTTCTTGCCTATTAGTGTAAGTGTTTGTCAATCCACGAGTTGCGGTGAGCTATTTTTCACCAGTTATTTTCCTTGGTTGATGGAATATATGGATCACACAGTTTACACATAAGATTTGGTTTTTATTTTATTTGCATGAAAATGTACAGAAAATGTACAGAATTTGACACAACAAAATTGATGCTACACATATAGTGATACAAGATTTATAGAAATTTCGTCCTTATCCTTGTCTTAAAGGCTGAGAAGTCAGATATTTCCCAAGGAGGAGAGAGCATTTCCAGAAGGTGTAGGAGCATCTGTGGGGCACCCGGTCTGTCCAGGCTTGGGCTGAAGATGTCCTTCAGTGCCATAACCTTGGCGCTTGTAATCCTCCAAATCCGAGTACTTGACATAAGGGCTGCTCTCCAGTGGCAACAAACCTTCCCCGGCAACCTTCCCTTTATCAGCATCTGCTGCTTGCGTTTGTTCTTCGCTTTCTGGCTTTCGTGGCATCTGCTCAGTGGTGCTCGCCATCTTTCTTTTGTTTTTTAAACTCTCTTCTTTCCGAGGATCGTAATGAACTTTTTTTTTTTTTGACCTAGGAGTAATTTTTCTGTCTTAATAAAAAGCTCCAACTTAACAATTTTGTTTCCGGGAGGTTTGATTTTTAAAGTTTGAAACAAGAAAAGAGAAAGAACTGTGGTCCAAGAGATTTCTATGGATACCCATGTTAATCTGAGAGATTATACTAAATGCATTGTTGATTCATTCAAAAGCAAAAAAAGGCAAAAATTGGGATACAAAAATGTGGACACAATTTGAAGTTCTAAAACTTTTCCTACCTACTACTAGGACTCTAGGAGGATTTATGAAAATCACATGTTTGTGGTTTTAGATTTACTGTTGTCAATTGGTTTCTTCAGTTACAATCCCAGGATGCCTTTCTATGAGGACGTACTGTGCACCCTTCTTGAATGCGGTGGCACAAAATGTGGTACAACATTCCTAATAATGCAACAGTTTTTTTCTTCTGGATAACTTGTCAGCTGATCTCAACTAAAACACTCCATACACAAGATAATTGACTTAATGACTCCCATGGTACACCTATAGTTAAACAATAAATGAGATATGGCCCGGCCATTTAAATCTCTCTCTCATGTCTGTTTCTTTACAGACTACACAAGTTAGAGAGGAAGGGGTCACCACAACGTTTCATTAATCCCGTCCAAGCATCCTAACAGTCTTTGTGTCATGGAACGCTACGTATTTTGACCAATCACAAAGGGAGCTAGAGAAGCAGTAGAAGAAATTCTAAGTGCGGAAAGGTGAAGATGTCAGTGAATCCCATACCTTACGGGCACGATTGAAATGATCCATCGGTCTCTAATTTGCGATCTAAAACCTTTGCCATCCTTACAGTTCCCCTGCTTTGCTTTCTCAAACTCAACTAACAAACCCCACACAATCAATTATGCCTTGGAAGTTTCTCCACCTTTCGAAGTTCCAATAACACTTTCAAACTTCTTGTTCCTCTGTCTCTGAAAGAACTGAAACATAATCACATACAATGGAGCCACAAATTTCACCAGAGACTAGGAATTCCAACACCAATATCTTGGAAGAACTCGAGTTTTTGAGTCAGTCACTCTACCAGTCTCATACAACTACTACTACCACCACAAGAAGAAGAACTGCCTCCTTCGCTCTTCCCCGAACTTCAATTCCCACAAATTCGCCAACCACTAACATACTCACATCAAAGAATGAGGAAAATAGGGAGATATCTCAGTCCATGCGGATTTTTACGTCCCCATGGCGATCTAGGCCGAAGGTTGATCATGATCAAGATGATGAGAAAAACGAACTGCAAGTTTCAGATCACCAAGAGATCAAGATGCTGGATGAAAAGGTCGTGGGTTCGGCTGAAAAGAAAGGAATTTGGAAATGGAAGCCAATTCGAGCACTTTCACATATCCGAATGCAGAGGTTGAGCTGTTTGTTCTCTGTTGATGTTGTCAGTGTTGAAGGCCTTCCAACGTCGATGAATGGGCTTCGTCTTTGTATTTGCGTGAGGAAGAAAGAGACTAGAGATGGGGCAGTGAAGACGATGCCATCCAGAGTTTCGCAAGGAGTAGCCGAGTTTGAAGAGACTTTGTTTGTCAAGTGTCATGTCTATTGTAGTACTGGGAGTGGAAAGCAGCCGAAATTTGAGCCTCGCCCTTTCTTGATTTATATGTCAGCTGTTGATGCTCGAGAGATTGATTTTGGAAGGAGTTCAGTGGATTTGAGTCTTCTGATTCAAAAATCCATGGAGAAAAGCCTTGAGGAGTCGCGGGTCCGGCAGTGGAATGCAAGTTATGATTTATCAGGAAAAGCAAAAGGAGGAAAACTTGTTCTGAAACTTGGATTTCAAATCATGGAGAAAGATGGAGAGTTGGGAATTTATGGACACGCTGATGAAGGATCCATATCAGGTAGTAGTTCTTTGAGTTATTTTGGTCGCAAGCAATCAAAATCTTCTTTCAGCATTCCGAGTAGAAGGATGTCAAGTAGAATGGCTGTGTCGGTGAGTCCTTCAAGTGTGGGCAGAGGAGTGGATTTTGATGCCATTGACGACTTCAGGTTTGCTGCACCAGCTGTCTTTCCTCCAAGCTCACCATTTTCTCAGAAATCTGAAGAGCCTGAGATGAATGTAGAAGGCCGTGATCTTCCGGAATTCGACGTTGTAGACAAAGGAGTTGAGATTCGAGAAAAAGGCCATGCCAACGAAGTGTCTGAAGACGATAGGTCGGTTACAAGTGAGGTTGTTAAAGTAGTAATGAATGAGCAACTCCACTGGACAAGATCGAAGGACCTTGATTTGATTGCTCAACAGATCAAAACACTTGAATCTATGATGGAGGATGAAAATTCTGTTAATACAGAAGAAGAAAGTGAATCACAAAAGCTAGATGAAGATGAAGAAACCGTAACCAAGGAATTTCTTCAAATGCTCGAGGAAGAAGAGCACGATGAACAGCCAGGCAATCTGCTGTTGAACCCTGAAGTATCTGAAATTACCACAAAACCCACAGAAACAGATTCCAAAGTTCTTCTACCAGATCTTGGCAAGGGACTAGGCTGTGTAGTTCAAACAAAGGATAGAGGCTATTTAGCTTCCACAAATCCTTTCAACATTGAGTTCTCAAGAAAAGAAACCCCGAAGCTCGCAATACAGCTCTCAAAACCTTTGATCCTTCAATCACAGAAATTGATGAGTGGGTTCGAGATGTTCCAACGAATGGCAGCCATTGGACTTGAAGAACTGAGCTCTGAGATGTTAGCATTAATGCCTCTGGACGAGTTGGTTGGTAAAACTGCTGAACAAGTAGCTTTCGAAGGAATTGCTTCCGCAATCATCCAAGGACGGAATGCAGAAGTAACTACCTCTAAAGCTGCTAGCTCCATCACTGCATTAAAAACCATGGCCGCAGCAATGAATGCAGGAAGAAAAGAGAGGATCTCAACAGGAATCTGGAATGTAGATGGAGAACCAGTTGCTGTAGATGAGATTCTAGCATTTTCAATGCAAAAGATAGAGTCCATGGCAATCGAAGCTCTAAAGATTCAGGCAGAGATGGCAGAAGAAGATGCCCCTTTCGATGTTTCTCCACTTTTTACTCTTGGCAACAAGAAAGACCTGCATCGGCCCTTTGCCTCATCTGTCCCACTCGAGATTTGGCTGAAAAATAGAAGTCTAACCACAGCTGAAGGTGAACAGGAACTCCCAGCTACAGTAACACTGTCACTAGCTCTTCAACTAAGGGACCCATTGAGGCGATATGAGGCAGTAGGAGGCCCAATGATTGTTTTGATTCAGGCAACACGTACAGAAGCTACACCAGGGAAAGATGTTGGTGATAATGCTGAAATGAGATACAAAGTGGTGAGTTTACATGTCGGGGGTTTAAAGATCAGAATGGGAGAGAAACGTCATATTTGGGATGCTGAGAAGCAACGGTTAACTGCAATGCTGTGGTTAATGGAACATGGACTGGGGAAGGCAGATAAAAAAGGGAAACCCGTAACGCCGAAGGGGATGGATTCGTTATGGAGCATCTCTTCGCGTCTAATGGCAGATATGTGGCTCAAACAGATGAGAAATCCAGATGTTAAGTTCCTAAAACAGCAACTAGCTATGATTAGGTCATAATAAGTAAGTAACTAGACAGAAAGTTTTATATTCATATATATGATCAAAATAAAACAGGCTTTGTGAACTGCTAAGTAATGTAGCAATCTAAAGAAAATTTTGGTTTTACCTTCCATACTTCACTTAACGGAAAAAATGTTCAATAATTCAGTCTCACCTTACATTTCCTATTATGAACTGCACCAGAGATGCGCATGCGGTAGTGTAGGGAGACCACCTAAACTACTTATTCAAAACCTTGTTACTAATGGTGAATGCGAAACTACATGATGGCAACTCAGAACATAATATGTGAAGAAAATAGCTCAAATCGCTTACTTGCAAACTCGGCTCAAGGCGATAGTTGATGACAGAATCCTAGTTAGGCATTTCTTCAAACACTTATCTTACTTGTGTATGGAGAGACCCAAACCGGTCTTAAAACGGGGATGGGAGCCATTAAACTAAGGTATAAACCCACTTATGAAGATAATTATTCCATTTCATCCATACTAAATCCTTCCATTAAAACTATTCCACAAATTTCTGGGAGAAATCTCATTCTCATCAGAGGTATTTTTGTTGCACAGAAGAAGAGAGATGCCATACATCTGAACTCTGAACAACTAGCTAACCAGTCGGTAAATTTTGACTTTTGAAGAAGACTTTTGAATGCCATAAATATTGTCAAGCATCCGAATTCTCACTGGTCCAGTGAGAAATAAGGATTTATTCACTGAGTTCCTATGCGCATGTCAAACATCTGTTTTTATCATATATACACGACAGACTTTCTAACGAGCGATAGAGTGTCCATCGCATTATCGCTTGTTGGTCATTCCAGCGCCATCGCTATTCAAGATGTCGCTCGCTGGTCTGATCATCGCTAATCAGTTCTTCATCCAACGGCTACAATTTCCCCCTTTATAAATACCTAATTTCAGACTCATTTCAACTCACACCAGAATTTCTAAATCTCTCTAGAATTTCTCAATCTTCTTCAAATCTAAAACAATCACACTTTCTCTATAATTTCTTAATTTCTTGTAATATGAATTCACAATCTCAAAGTCAAGGCAAAGGTAAATAAACCAAAGTCCGTGGTGCAAAATACAACCTCACAGAAGATGAATGCATTTGTCGTAATTATGTTTTTTTACCCAAGATTGTATCGATGGTGCACAACAACATGGTAACACCATGTGGGAAAACATATTTCAGAAATATGAAGCACAAACCATGAACATCAATTGTCGTGATGCAAAAGGGTTGGCATAACGCTTCATTACAATCAACAGGGAAGTAGCCGCTTATGTTGGATTGATAATGCAAGCCAAGAGAGGCTGGGAGAGTGGTCTTGTGGATGGTGATGTTGAAAGACAGGTTCGTACAGATTGGAAGCGAAAACATGGAAAACAGTTCGCTTTCGAAAGTTGTTATCATATTTTAAAGGTGTTGAACAAATATAATCCAGAATTGTTAGCAGCTAATCAACAAGTACCTGAAAGGTCACCGTATAATTCTTCTCCCTCAACACCAAATTCTTCACCATTTTCACCAGGTCCATCAAATTCTTCACCAGATACCCCAAGAAACCCAAATGTGAACTTAGTTCTCAATAATGATGATGGTAAGAGAAAACTTACAGGGAGGAACAATGCAAGACTGGCTAGAAAATTAGCTCAAGAAGGAGGAAGTTCCAATGGATTTAACATGGCGGAGTTTATGGAACATCAGAAGACCGTCGAGAAGCAAAGAGCAGTTGATAGGAAATTTCAAAACAGGGAGAGTAAGAAAAGTCTCCTTTCTCAAGAAAAATTTGGGTTTGACTATGACAAGCATACTTTCTTCAAGCTGACACTTCAATTATGAACCCCCAGCAACAACATCTTTGGAAAATCGAATTTGACAGGATTCAAGCACAGATTGAATAACAAGCTGGATTTACTAACAACCGACCTGGTGGTGATGAGGATGAGGATGAGTTCGATGTAGTAGAACCTCTAGATGATTGATATATTAATTTAAGTTTTAATTTGAAGTATTGCATTTTAATTTGGTATGTTGTTATTGCACTCTACTTAATATTAGTTTGAAATGAAAAGTTGATTAATTTGAATTGTTGTTGCAGTATACTTAAATAAGTTTCACTCATTAACTTAAAATAAAATACATAACTTAATAATTAAACCAAAATACACAACTTAATTATTAAACTAAAATACATAACTTAATAATTACGCCCACCCGCTCTTCCATACTCTGCCCAAAGATTCACTCTCAGATCATCTCTTAAACTGTCATACAAATTCTGATTCTGAATGTAATTAGTCATTTGAGCATAATTTCTTGCAGGCACGCCTCTTTGTGGTTGAATCTCAGGTCTCAGATCTTCATCTTCATAATTAGTCAACTCCTTATCGCGACAGGTTTCCTGAATTACCATGTTATGAAGAATTATGCAAGTGAGCATAGTCTTGTGCATTTCACGAGGACTCAACCCACGATATGGCCCACAAATGATAGCGAACTTCCTCTTCAAAATTCCAAAGGCGCGTTCCACATCTTTCATCACTGCCATCTGGCGATTGTTAAAATGTCGGTATGAATTTCCTAATGCACCGGCAGGGTGCTGACGGTAACATTGAACCAAGGTGGACCATATTGGATAGATACCATCCGCAAGATAATACCCATGCATGAGCGTACTGATGTCGTTGATCATGAAACAGACTTGGGGGGAAATTCCATACTTCAGATCTTCAAACAAAGGTGACTTGTGCAAAACATTAATATCATTTTGTGAACCCGGAAGACCAAAAAAAGCGTGCCATATCCAACAATCATAAGAAGCAGCAGATTCAAGGATAACGGTTGGTTTCGGATAATGACCCTTATATTTACCGGCCCGATAAACAGGGAACCCTTGCCATACCCAATGCATACAATCAAGACTACCTAGCATTCTTGGGAATCCCCTTTCCTCATTCTCCCTCAATATTTCTCTAACATCTTCCTCGGTTGGTTTTCGTGAATATGTTGGACCAAAATGATTAATCATTACTTCACAAAACGATGAAAAGTAAGTGAATGAAGTTATTTTACTCATATGAAGGTACTCATCGTTCGCATCCCCCGGTTTTCCATAACCTAGAATCCTTAAAACCGAAATAACTTTTTGTTCAGGATTATGACCTCTAATATTCAGTGCATCAAACTGATAATTAAATTGAGGTTTTGCTCGACAAAGCCCTTCAATAATCTTTTTCACCAGATGCCGAGACATGCAGAATCGACGTTGGAAATCTTCATCAGAGTACACACAATTGGGAAGAAAATAATCGTGCATCAGCTTCTGGTGGCAAAATTCCCTCCCTCAATACGTATATCTTCTTGAAAATACTTCTTGTGGCTCTGGAACTCTAGGTATTTGGCCCGTATGTACGAGCATCAAAGTGTCGATTAGTTTTATTATCTTCAGCTTCCTCATCGTCAAGTTATTGCAACCTCCTCTGATGCATTTCTTGTTGTAATCTAAACCGATTCATAATAACATTCCTCTCTTCATTGGATCTCACCATTGATGATTATGAAATTTAAAATTGATAATAGAGATATAAAAATTGGTGAAATATATGTACAAGTAGGTGTGAGTAACTTGAAGAAGCACAAGGGCATATATATAGGAACCACCAGGAGAAATAGCCGTTGCAAAATAACCACTGATCGATAATCATAATATCGCCAGCGATATTATCTATATCGCGTGATGGATTTGATGGCGCCAACGATATTCATAATATCGCCAGCGATATTCATAATATCGCCAGCGCTATTAATAATAACGATCTGATAGAAACTCTGTCGCTCAGTGGTTTTCCATAGTGGCGCAACTCGTTTGCCATGCCACCTGGTATGTCAAACAGTTTTTTTTTTGGCATGTGCATAGGAATAGGCCTAAGGGTATTATGGCCTTCCAATCTAGCATCTAGATTGGAAGTCCACGTCAGCCAGAATAACCTCCTAAGTCTTATGGTAATTATATTCTAGTATACTAGTCGCAGAACCAAATAGCGAGGTTATGCAGCGGCTTTCTATTCAACGCAGATACCGTAGAATATTCCACTCAACGCTGAACCAAACAACGAAAAGTTGATTTTTCTGCGGGTAACCATTCAGCAAAACTATCTCGCTACTAGTTGGCATTCGAGATACATCTGGAGAGAGAAGTAGAAGAGAAGAATAGACAATGCTTTTGGTCTAATCTAGAAGCCAAATATAGCCCATAAGACTTAGCCTAAAGCTAGGACAAGTGAGGCTAGGGATGTTAATGACATCACAAGCAGGTTTTCGGCTCTTTCAGGTCAGTTCATTAATTTTGGTAAATCAGGATTGACACTTTAGTACAAAAACTGATACTAGGATAATGAATGAAATAAGCAGTATTCTTAACATCCAGAGAATGCGACTTCAAGACAAATATCTAGGAGTCATTCTTCTTCTTCATAGAAACAAAGTGGATTTTTTTGAATCCATCCTTGAAAACTTTAATAGTTTTTTTTTTTACTAGGAAAAAAGATTCATTAATTGAAAGATTAAACCACAATGTCTTCCTCTAAAGAGGATTTTAACCAAATAAGAAAATCAATATCATCTCCTGATCTAACTAAACTGTTGGTAGCATTATAAGCTTCCTTGGCTAGCAAATGAGCCGTATTATTTGCTTCTCTTGGAACATAGCTACATTTCCAAGAGCTAAACGAAGAAAGTAGAATCAAACTATCATTAATAACTGAGCTCGTAGTCCATTTCACAACTGTAGATGAACCATTCAGCGCAGCCACCACATTGATATTGTCTCCCTCTAAATGTATATGCTCAATGTTATTTTCCTTAGCCCAAATGATTGCATGCATAGCACCTAGATCTTCAGCCTGCTCCTCATCAAAAGCAGTCAGAGGAATGCTTGCTGCTCCTCTACATTCACCTGCAAAAGATCTCATAATCAAACCAAGTCCATATTTACTACTAATATCTTTAAAACTGGCATCAAAATTAATTTTCATATAAGGATTCATAGGGACGGTCCATCTAATGTTTCTATCAATCCTGTCATTCACATTTCGATTATTGGGAGACGGTGTAGATATACTCTTTTCCCAACGAGTGATATACTTTTTAACCTGCAAAATCAAGGCTGAGACAGGCATGAAATGATTATCAAACACTAGCTGACATCTTGACTTCCATATATGCCAAAGAACTATCCCTCCAAATTGAATGTATTTCTGCATCTGTACATTTTCACCTGTTAAATCACAAACTTCCCTAATCCAATCAAGCATATTTTTGTTTTGAATATTGTTAAATAAGATAGTTACAATCCATAAAAAGATGTTGGGCAGTTTCAGAACAGTTCTTGCAAAATGGAGAAGAGTTATCCACATTTCTTACGACCTTATGAATACGATCTCTAACTGGTATACATTCATGAATGCACTTCCATAAGAAAAACAAAATCTTTTGAGGAAGCTTAACCTGTAAAAACCTGATCCATGGGAAATGATTATTAGGAATAGAAGTCATATCAATTTTACTATTAAGAATAAATATATAAGCTGATTTTACAATAAATACCCATTATTTTTCTGAGTCCATCTAATCCTATCAATTCCATGAATCAGAATCATGATCTGCGTAATCTGACTAACAGTTTGATCATCAAAAAGAGTGCTAAGAAAATCAACATTCCAATCTTTAGTTTTATTATTAATTAGGTCACACACCTTTCTAATACTCACAGACCATTTACTACAATCAACTGTTCTATCCATCTTAGGAACCCACTTATGTTTCCAGACACTAATCTCAGAGCCATCACATATTTCCAAACAATAATTGGATTTCACAAGCTCTAATTCCTCTCCAAATCCAGGAACCATAGGTGGTTAGATCATCAGTAAGAGGGTCAAGGTTCATGAAGTAATTGAGTCTAAGAATATATGCCCAAGGAGCATTAGGTTGTTCTAACATCCTCCATGCTAACCTAGCAAGCAAAGCAATATTGAAAATGTCAGATATTTTAAAGTTCAGACCACCAATTTTTTTGGGAATCGCAACATAATCCCATTTTCTAAGGATTAAACTCATGATAACTACCAAATGGCATCAACTGATATACAATAGAATTAGGAAAAAATTGAAACCGAATATCATTGGCAGAAGCCCTGTCTAGTTTTTCTAAAATTAACTGATTCCCTTGTCGTTTATTGGACCAAGTGAAAGGGTTACCTGAATAGCTGATATCCGAAAGTCCTACAGACCTCACAAGGTTTCCAAAACAATCAACCTGAGTTTGAGCTATTGGCAAACCACCTCGTTTTTCCTCATTACACAAAACAAAGTTAAAGTCACCAATTACAACCCAACTATCTTTGTGCATATGACTAGCATTCTGTAACATATCCCATTGCTCCTCCCTAATAGTGTTATATAGGGCACCATAGATACAGGACAAAAGAGTTTTATCCCCTCCATCATCAATTTGAACTAGGAAATTAATGATATTTAACCTAGTATCAGTAACTCTAAGACTAATGCCATCTTTCCATAACAGGCATAGACCTTCCCTAGCTCCTGCCGGATTTAAGTACCAAACATTAGGAAATTTCAAAGGTCTAATGAGTTTTTCCATTTTTCTGTGATGGGTTTTAGTCTCATACAAGAATATGATGTATGGATCATTCAATTTAATAATGCCTTTCAGATAATTCCTAGTGTCCTTATTGTCGCCTTGGACATTCCAAGAAAGGATTTTCATAATGCTAAAGTGGTCACCAGGATGAACTGAATTAGACAACTTCCAGAAAATCTCCTTTCTACCAGAGAGCACGATACAGAAAGGATCTGACCCAAAAGGATGAATGAAATAAATGCTAAGAGTAATGAAATTGTGACGCACTATAGTCACTCAAAATTAACATAAAACAAACAGAAACCCTAGAATTCAAATTATCGATAGAAAATAATGAATTAAGGTAGAATCCAATCAAAACTGAATTAAGAGGGTAAAAAGTTCTAGAAAAAACCTGAACTGCAAAGCTTGATTGATCTCCAACAGCAGCATGGTAGGCGATATCCTCTCCAATCATAGCTTTTTCAGCTTCTTCCATGTTTAAATCACCATTATTGAAAGTTGGGTTAATCCTAAGAAGTTGCCAATCATTTCTGAAACTATCAGGGATCTGGTTCCTAAATTTCTAACTCAGATTTTGGTCTTCTTGTGTAGAAGAAGATACATGTTAAGAGGAACTTTTAGATCCCTGGAGGGGAAGAGAGGCATGATTAGGAATTTAGGGCATCAGTTGGAGAAGCACTATAACTCCTGAATCTTTTGTTAAGTCTAATACTCGAATCCGGATTATTAATACCCGGCTCATTATCATATTCATACATCTCAGTTGGGCTATTTGAATTTGACCCACCAACGAGATTAGCTTTATTAGCACGCTGCACATCTTCAATTTTTTGCAAATTCTCAGCATAAACCCGATCATATTCATCTTCAGTGAGATCTTGCACCTAAATTTGATATTCATACTCTTCACAACGATCATCATTGTGATCTACTAAAAAGCCTTTTTGACATATATTTCGTGGTCTCCGTTCATAATTATATTTGATCCAAACATGTTGTGAAGTGGAAGTTATGAGCCAGTTTCCTTTGAGCATTGGCTTGCTTAGATCCACTTCAATCCAAATCCAAATCCAAATCCAAAGTCTTTTCCAGTAGCAAATACCGGGTCGACTAGAGAATATCTCCAAAAAAATATAACATAGTTTTTACGTCGGCTTGTCAAACCTTGCACAACTTGCACTACGGCAAGCAAAATACTTGACGCTACCTGCGCCGCGATTGTTTATGGGCCAGATGGTAAGTAATCACCGTTTTTATGGAATTACGAATTCTAGATCATTAATGCGGATATGCTTACATCATGTCCCTGTTGCAGAAGCTACATGGTATTTCCCCTTCACATCCTGCCAACTGCAGCGCTACAGGGGTTTCCCCCCTTCACAATCTGCAGGGTTGTCTTTACGTGTTCGCTGATTTAGTGGCATAGAAATTGACACGGAATATAGAAAATAAAGGGGGTTTGTTAGTCGTCGTACCTGAAACCTACCTCTTCCACGCGTATCGCCGCCCTCCATGTCTGTCTTTCCAACGCGTGCTCCACTGAGAGATTTCGATTGCACATGTCCTTCTTTACGCACTCATCCCAAGTGAGCTTCGGTCGGCCTTTGCGCTGCATCCTTCCTTCCGCGCGCCTAATGCAACCTACTCGCACTGGAGCATCATGCGGTCTTCGCTGTAGATGCCCAAACCAGCGCAGCCGATGCTGGGCGAGCATCTCCTTGATTGGCGCTACCATAAGTTTCTTGCTTATGTACTCATTCCTGATACGGTCATGCCTCGTATGATCGCATGCCCACCTCAGCATCCGCATCTCGGTACTCTTGAGCTTCAAAGTGTCCCGATTGTTCGGCGCCCAACATTCCGCACCATATAGCATGGTAGGCCTGATCGCTGTTTTGTAAAACTTACCCTTAAGCTTTAGCGAAACTTTGCGGTCACAGAGGACGCCAGAAGCCAGACGCCATTTCCCCCCAGCCAGATTGAGTTCGATGTCGAATATCCTCCTCGATTCCCCCATCACTTTGGAGCCACGATCCCAGGTAACGAAAGGATTCTTTCCTTGGTAAAGGTTGTCCATCCAGCAAAATGTCCCCTTCAACTGTCCCGGAGTCACTGAGATCGCACTTCAGATACTCGGTTTTGGTTCTACTAAGTTTGAAGCCCTTCGATTCTAGAGTTTGGCGCCATAATTCAAGTTTTTCCTGTACATCTTTCTTCGATTCGCCGATAAGCGCCACATCATCTGCAAATAGCATGCACCAAGGGATCTCACCTTGAATGTCTCTTGTAACTTGATCTAGCACCAAATAGAAAATAAATGGGCTTAAGGCTGATCCCTGGTGTAGCCCCGTCCTATTCGATAAATCGCTTGATACTCCGCCGCTCGTCCGGACACCGGTAACTGCACCCTCGTACACATCCTTGATTAAGTTTATGTACTTCCGTGATACCTTCTTATGCTCGAGAGCCCACCATATTACCTCACGTGGTATTCTGTCGTAAGCCTTCTCCAGGTCGATAAATACCATGTGCAGGTCCCGCTTTTGCTCTCTGTATCTTTCCACGAGTTGTCTAACCAGGAAAATCGCCTCCGTGGTCGATTTTCCCGGAATAAAACCAAATTGGTTTGGTGAGACGCTGGTTTGTTTTCGTAACCGCTGATCGATGACGCGTTCCCACAGCTTTAGTGTATGGTTCATCAGTTTGATTCCCCTATAATTAGAGCAGTTCTGGATGTCTCCCTTGTTTTTAAATATCGGGACGATCACGCTTCGACGCCACTCGTCCGGCATTCGGTTTGACCGGAAGATGTTATTGAATAACTTGGTCAGCCAAGTTATCCCATCATCTCCCAGGCATTTCCACACCACAATCGGGATTGCATCCGGGCCCAAGGCCTTCCCTAATTTGGTCCCTTTCAAGGCCTCTTTGACTTCACTCTCGTGGATGTTACCGACCCTTACCTCCTCGAACGATTCCACATTCTCGGTAGAGCCCTCAATGGTGGAGGGTGGTGTATCGCTTTCTGCATTGAAAAGTTGTCGAAGTAGTCTTTCCAACGATCCCTGATTTCAGCTTCTTCCACCAGTACTCGGTCGTCCGAAGCCTTAATACATTTTACCTGTACAAGGTCACGTGTCTTCCGTTCACGCAACCGTGCAATCCTGTATATGTCCTGTTCTCCTTCTCTAGTGTCCAGTTTACGGTAAAAATCCTCAAAAGCCCGACCCTTTGCCACACTTACCGCTCTTTTCACCCGAGTTTTCGTCATCTTGTAATTCCTTTGATTTTCATCGGTTTCAGATGCTTGGAGCTTCCGGAAACAATCTTTCTTGTGTCTGATTGCTTGTTGCACTTCCTCTGACCACCACCAGGATTCTTTTGGATCCCGCTTACCACTTCCTATTGCCTGTCCCAATACTTCCACTACTATCTGTCTAATCCGGCCAGCCGTTTTTTCCACATTTGATATGGTACACCGTCCTCGCAGAGCACACCTTCCGAGAGCACTTTTTCTTTGAATGTCCGCGCGGTATCTTCCTTTAGGTTCCACCACTTAGTTCCTGGTGCGTTAGCAGTTTTCTTCCGCTGGTAGCGAGTCTTGATATAAAAGTCCGCTACTAGGAGTTTATGTTGGGTGACAACGTCATCTCCTAGTAAAACCTTGCAATCGAAGCATTCCGGCCTATCATCCTTCCTAGCTAGGATATAGTCGATTTGAGTCTCGTGCTGACGGCTTTTATAAGTGATCAAATGCGAATCTATCTTCTGAAACATAATGTTTGCGATAAAGAGATCGTATGCCCCTGCAAAATTCAGAAAATCCTCCCCCCTTGGTTCAAGGTGTCGAACCCAAATCCGCCATGTATCCTATCGAATCCCCTACCGCTTGAGCCAACGTGTCCGTTGAAGTCTCCTCCAATGAACAACTTATCGTTTTGTGCGACTCCATTTACCATTTCGTCTAGGGAGTTCCAGAAGTTCTTCTTTTCATCCTTAGTGGTACGCTCATGGGGTGCATACGCATTGATAACGCTAATGGCCACTTTGCCTAAAAAGAGTCTCACGCGGATGACCCTATCTCCTTTCCTTTTCACTTCTACCACTTTCTCTGCCAAGTCCTTGTGAATTAGGATTCCTACACCGTTTTTCTTCCTAGTTTCGTCCAAAAAATAAAGTCTGGAGCCGGTTCCGTCCACTTCTCGAACTTTCGCACCCGGCCATTTAGTCTCCTGGATGCACAGGATATCCACGTTCCTCTTTCGCGCAACAGCGTCCAGCTCGGTCAGCTTCCCACATAACAATCCCACGTTCCAGCTTCCTACGCGAATCCTAGTTGAATCGACTAGCGTCCTTACCCCTCGCACCCGTCGCGGTGCATGCTAGGACCCTACTATCCTATTTGTCATCACTACATCCGGGCGTCGATGTAGCGGCCCTTGATTATTTGGCACCAGACCCGGACAGGCCGGCACGTCACGAAAGATTTTTGAAAATTGAGTACGGGGTGACGACCCAGCCCTTACTGTGTACTTATCACCTCGCCCGGGATCCGGCTCAGCGCGTCGCTTCTGCCCGTATGCGCCCATGTTTAATTCATTAATTGTCATATTCATAAAGGTTGACTGATTTCACAATGGCTTCGTCATTACCAAAAACCCGCTCCTTTTATCCTGGCTTGGGTACAGGCTGTCCGGGGAGAACAAACAGGCGGGGCACAAAACTAAAAGTAAAAATAACCGGATATTGCTTTCCAAGCCATGATGGTAACAAGTCTCCCCTCTTATTACCTTACTGGATTCACCATAACCCGACATAGGGAAGGTGTTAGTCATTTCCCTAAGGGGTTAAAAATACCGCCATTTGGTCCTTGTCTTGAGTGGGGAGCACACCCAAAACGAGGTGACAGGGTTTGGTTCTCTATGAACCGAGATCGAAAAGTCTTACCTTGCGTATCCATGACCATCTCTCATCCTACCATATCGTTGGATACGCCGATCCTGAAACCTACCTCTTCCACGTGTATCGCCGCCCACCATGTCCGTGTGTCCAACGCCCACTTTCTTCCCTGCGTATCGCCTCCCTCCATGTCTGTCTGTCCAACGCCTGCTTTGTTAAGGGGATCGACCTGTTCGCATACTTGTTAGGGGGATTGACCTGTTCGCATACTTGTTAGGGGGGTCGACCTGTTCGCGTACTTGTTAAGGGGATCGACCTGTTTGCATACTTAGTAGGTGGATCGACCTTTTTGTATACTTGGTAAGGGGATCAACCTGTGCGCATAATTGTTAGGGAAAGTGTTAGTCAATTCCCTAGCATCTGAGAGACTCTGGCTTGTCGTTCGCCGCCCAGGGCAGAGAGCCAACAAGCACTAAAGTCTCAAACACCACTCATACGCCAACACGTATTGTCCCCAAACAACAATTATTTCTGGTAACACTAGCAACACACGCCGGTTAAGGCAAGGAAACACGAGAACCAGAAACAAATCGTTCCAGGCGGGCACACTGACATTGAAGTGGAACAAATAGTTCCACTTCAATGTCAGCTGAAAACTCTCCCCCCTTATTATATGACCAGTTTTGTTTCCCTTAGGAAAACTAAGGGAAGCAAAACTTTAATAGTAAGTTAGGCATTTGGAAAACTAAGCATTTAGCATTGCCGGGAAAACAGTCCTCTCCCAAACTGTTGTAGGTTCCCTTGCATCCAATCATATAGCTGTTCTCCCTATGCTGATAGACGCATTTATGTGTCTATTTTCATCTCTATTGTGTATATTGTTAGTACCCATTTTTGTACTAATTTTGGTATTTTATCCCTTGTAGGTGTTTTTGGAGAAATAGGCTTTTGCAGCGAAATTGGCTCGAAAAGTTGTTAAAGGCACCTGGAAGGACATTTGTTATTCAGACTCTCATTTTGGATAAGGGGTAACCCATTTCTAGGCAGCTGCTAAGCACATACCGGGATTGGATAGGGGACACTTTCTTCACGTTTTGAAAATGAAAATTTTGGCGGGAAATTTTGCCGCAGTGAAGAACAAAGAAAAGTTGCGATTTTGGGAAAGTTATAAAGAGATTAAAGCTCTGATTTTTCTTGGGCTTGCTTCTTAACCCTAAACAGACGAGGTAAGGGTATTGGAATGGATCCAAATTGGCTAGAACCCGGATTGGAGGCGAAACAGGGTTGAATAATATCACGGGTAATTTTATGGTTTATTTTTGGAAACAAACATGAAGAAGAGGAAATAAACTCTTCTGAGAGATTTGATTCTATCACAGAAAGAGTTTGGACAGCTCGGATTGACTGAGGAGACGTGTAGCTGAAGAGAAAAGGGAAATATCGCAACTTGTGGAGAAAGAAAAAAATCAAAGTTATTCTCGAGTTTTCTTGGCCCTATGATGTATAAAAGAGTTGGTTCGAGTCCTAGAAGTAAAAGGAATACTTTGGGGGAAGTTTAGAGCCTTAGAGAAGCGAAAAAAATCAACTGGAGGAGAACGAATTCTGCTGCAGCTGTTGCTGCCGGAGAAGAAGAAGAAGAAGAACATACGACCCACATAGAACAGTCGCAGAAACTGTTGCTATAGCTTTCATATTCAATACCCTTTGTAACAATTCTTCCAATAGTTAGCTTCAGTTCGCAACAGTCTATTCCTTTGTAACAGTAGGTTCTGTAACAATTATATTAGTTACAGAATCCGCTGCTTTTACACTTTTCACTCTTTTAATCAACTTTTGAGCACCAAAGATGTATTTTGAGAACATGATTAATATGAGGAGCTAAACCCATTAGCCGAGGCAACGGAGGAAGCCATTGTTTCATGAAAAGTGGTATAATTCTATTTTAATTATTTTTTCAATCTTTTATATGATTAATTGCATAAAACTAATATAGGAAAATTGATTTTTATTGAGTGATTGTGAATTGTTTTGATGGAACATGCGTAGTTTTATACTTTTGATGTTTCATGCTTGATGTTTACAATTGTTACTTCAAAAATCTATTAGAGGCAATAAATTAAAATCACTTTAAAAGAAAGAATTGCATGAATATTGATTAGACTATATCACTTAATTGGTTAATGGTGGAATCCAAAGTCTCGGTGTCTTTTTATAATTTGATACAATTTAATTTAATTTAATTTAAGTCTAAAAGATCCTTCACAAGTCTTAGAGTTCGAATCATTTTTACTACAATTACAAAACACATCAATTTTTGGCGCCGCTGCCGGGGACTTGTTTTTAGGGTTTTAGATTTATTTTTATTTTTAGATTTATTTTTCTTTGTTCTTTTTTTACATTTCTTTGGGTATTTTTCTGTGTGCTACAGGTTTTGGAGTTTGGATCGAAAAGAAAAAGAAGTTGTCAAGGAGTTTGGTGATTTCATAAAGACTTGGAGCTAAAGCTTAAAGCGAAAAGAACGGAGGAAAGACGAAGATATTTTTTTTTAATTAATTAGATTTTTTTATTTTGATTTTATTTTTAGAAATTGTAAATAGGACTTTATTTTTTAAAATTTTTATTTTTGAACCTTTTTTATTTTTGGACATTGGACATTATTTTTAAACCCTACGGAAGGGTATATTTTTAAATATAAACTGTTTGCAGGGAAGGACGACGATTACGATATCGTCTCGGCCCCTCGGGTTCACACATTGACACAGGAGTCAGTGGCCCGAGTCGACTACAGCGGTTCTTCGCCCGTCTGGTACGGGAGGTAAACTTTTAAACACCCGCGAATCCCCTGTCAGCGGGTTTACTGTCTTCCTTAAGGTGCATATATGCTGAGGAATTGAATACGGACATTTATTTTTCTAGTAAAAGGCAAGGCCAGGCCTTACAAGATAAGAGTTCGGATTTCATTACCGTTATCTTCTTGCCCGCTTTAGGAAAACGATACCAAACGCGATCCCAAGCCTAAAATATTGATTAGAACGAGACCGATAAGGTAACGAGCTTGTAGGAAAGTCGTTTGAAAGGATTGTATTGGGTATCTTGTTAGCCTAACTCAAAGTTCAGGAAGATTACTGTAAGTCGATTAGAGCCGCCTTGTAACCCAGGGAAGCGTTGCCAAAGAGGTGGGGGTATCAAAGCTCCTCTGAGCTTCCCCTACTTCTCTTCGACTTACTTTATTCGGATCGTTCTAGAGAGGTTTGCTAAAACTACACCTAGTTTCCTCTTGGAAGGATAGAAGCTGGTCTAGAAACAATCTAAGGGAGTCATCATGCTTGTTGTTTGCTAGATTTTATAGGTTTGATTTGGTCGAGTCATCCTTGTTTGTGATTGTGCAAAATTCCCTTGCAATTAAGAATGTCGAACTGGTATGATAGAAACCAATACAATGAGTATCAACCTGAATTTGAATGTGGACATCATCATTTTTATGACCATGGTGGGAATAGTAGTTGGGAACGCCAACCTTGTCAAGGTTATGGTTCATACCATGGTGAGCCCAATTACTATCCACACACACACCGGTCATACGAGCAAGAAAATAAGGATTATTATAGTGCTAGTACCTCGTCTTTGGACAATACAATCAAACTGTTGAAAACTAGTCCTTATTATGATCCTTCTGTTCCTATTTATGATCCTTCAGTATCTTTAGAAGAGTCTCTTAAGCAGTTAACTGATCAAACAAATAGGTTTATGTCGGAAATGAATAGACGAACTGCACCATTGAGAAAACTTTCTATAGAGGAATCCCTCAAGCTGATGGATGAGACGAACGAAAGACTTGCTCGAAATAATCTTAATTTCCAATACAGTGTTTCCAATAATACCCTTGAAAATAATGATAGTTATTTGCATAATCAAGATGACGAGGTTAGAATTGGTAACACTACATGTTTAGATGAGGTTCGACCATTTTCATGTTATCACAATGATGATTATGACGAGGATAGTGTTGATGAAGAATCTGAAATATGTAGGCATAGTGATCAGGAATTTGTTACTCCAATTGAGCTTTATAATGATAATGTTATTTCTAGTTCAAATCCAAATAATTTTAATAATTATTCACCTATTCAAAAGGACGAGGATTTGTCTAGAGATATCCCCGTTTTAGACGATGTAGTATTTCCTTTTGATTACGAAGCCAATAATGGTTTAGAGGAACGAGTTTATTCTGAAAATAATTTTTTATTGTCTAGTGATTTAGAAACAATAGTCTTAGACAAAGAAAATGAACTCGTAGAGATGAGTGAGGATGAACTTGACTTAGAAGAATCAATTGCCTATTTTCAGGAATCTAATGACCTAGAAATTAAGGAGATTGTGACTAGTCTATCTACAGATATTGAAAACTCTATGTTTGGGGGTGATTATCATTCTCCATGTGCTTTAACTCTTAGAAAGGTCCCTCACTTGGGACTTGACATATGTGCCTCAACCATTTTAAAAGATTATCTTCAAACACGTTTTCCTGAACCTAGTGATGTTCATAAGGAAGTTAAGTTGTTCGAAACCCATCCTATGGTTGATGTGGTTTACCCAGGCTATAATACCCAGATCGATTTTGTTTTCCCACCAAAAACTTTTCTACCAATTGTGGGAACGTATGAGTTTAAAATGTGTCAGTTATTTAGTTTTGAGACTACACCTAAGTACTTTAAGAGATTAGAATTGACACATTTGATCAAGAATGACCATCACTTTCATTGTGGTCAACTTTGTAAGTCAAATCTGATTGACTTTAGGAATCCTCAATTATTCAGGTTATTATTGTGTGCTTCTAAGTTCTTATTTGAGTTTCTACAGACTCTAGGACCTAATAATTTGGATCTCACTTATGAGGAAATGCATCCAATGAAAATATTTTATTTAGACCCTTCCATAGATCCTGAACCTGAACCACAATTAGATATAGATATTCTAATCAAGAAACTAGATAAGGGCATGCTAGTATTGTTCATTTCGTTGGTTTATTACAGTTTCCTTTGGTCAGCTCTATTTGGTTTTGAAGACCCACAGTTATTCCGACTACTGTTATACGATTCGAAGTGACTAATCCTTTCTTAGTCTGGCTGAAGACTTTAAACTTAGCACTTCTTGGGAGGTAACCCATGGTTCATGCAACACGGTAATATCTTTCCTTAACTCTTTTTCTTCAAATGGTAACAGTTTCTCCTTGTTCATGCTTTTAATTTCATCTTTAGAACATTGAGGACAATGTTAGGTTTAAGTTTGGGGGTATGGGAGAAACTTTTTAGTTGCATTAATAAACTCCAAAGCCTAGAAATTTATGCCTATTAAGGATGGCACTAACCAATCTAAGTGGATGGAAGCATTTTGGTTTAGAAGTTGAGGAACCAATCTGACTAGATGGAAACATCTATAAGAGTCTATTCATAAAAGCACGGAGCTCAGGTGTTAGAAATAACATGATAGTTTCACCGTATCTCGGAATCATCTTATTACTTCTGTTTTTATTTTTGTAAATTTTTATGTTGATGTCTGCTGGGGTGAAATAGAGTGATTGAGTTACTAAAAAAAAAGAAAAAGACCAGACCAATTAGACCAATCGGAATAAATAACACTTGGATAGCAATATGTGTGTGTTCTCCCTGTCTCCGTCGCCTAAACAAGCGTGGAATGAAGGATCCATGGGAATTACCATGTAATCTGCTGACAAGAAGCATGCGCTTGGATCCAAAAGATCTAATCATGTCGTTAAAAAAATAAAAATAAAAATAAAAATAAATAAAGGTTTATTATAAAGTCGACCACTGGTTCCCTTGTATATGCCAGCTGTGTTGATGTAGATTTAGGATTGTCGACCACTGGTTCCCTTGTATATGCCAGTTGTGTTGATATTAGTCCAGACCAGTATCTCAATCCACTAGGTCATAGGTTCATCTTGGCATTGAAGTCCATTCGCAACCATCTATTTCTATATCCATCTTCTTAATCTATTCATGTGATTTGTTTGATTCCGGATATTGATGTCCATAGTGCGACTATCTGAGTAGAGCTCTGTCACTTATATATGAATTTTAGTATACTTGAGTGCAAACTCATATACAACAATTGGAATTTCGCATCATGGTACTTCCTCCCGTAATCAATAAGTATGCCAACCAAGGAGGTTCTTTAGTGCATTCCAAGGTTCTGCGTAGATAGCTAGGGTCTGGAGTAAAGGTTTTGTGGGTACACCTCTGGTAAACCCTCCCGAGACTATAACTCGGCCACTAGGGCCACCTAGGGGTTTAAAGGCTTGTTGCACATGCTAAGTGCAATCGACGATGCCTGCGACAGTGAGTTAGGATTTTATTTTGTAGTTTTGATTTGCTCGGGACTAGCAAATAATAAGTTTGGGGGTATTTGATAGACTCATTTATGTGTCTATTTTCATCTCTATTGTGTATATTGTTAGTACCCATTTTTGTACTAATTTTGGTATTTTATCCCTTGTAGGTGTTTTTGGAGAAATAGGTTTTTGCAGCGAAATTGGCTCGAAAAGTTGTTAAAGGCACCTGGAAGGACATTTGCTATTCAGACTCTCATTTTGGATAAGGGGTAACCCATTTCCAGGCAGCTGCTAAGCACAGACCGGGATTGGATAGGGGACACTTTCTTCACGTTTTGAAAATGAAAATTTTGGCGGGAAATTTTGCCGCAGTGAAGAACAAAGAAAAGTTGCGATTTTGGGCAAGTTATAAAGAGATTAAAGCTCTGATTTTTCTTGGGCTTGCTTCTTAACCCTAAACAGGCGAGGTAAGGGTATTGGAATGGATCCAAATTGGCTAGAACCCGGATTGGAGGCGAAACAGGGTTGAATAATATCACGGGTAATTTTATGGTTTATTTTTGGAAACAAACGTGAAAAAGAGGAAATAAACTCTTCTGAGAGATTTGATTCTATCACAGAAAGAGTTTGGACAGCTTGGATTGACTGAGGAGACGTGTAGCTGAGGAGAAAAGGGAAATATCGCAACTTGTGGAGAAAGAAAAAAATCAAAGTTATTCTCGAGTTTTATTGGCCCTATGATGTATAAAAGAGTTGGTTCGAGTCCTAGAAGTAAAAGGAATACTTTGGGGGAAGTTTAGAGCCTTAGAGAAGCGAAAAAAATCAACTGGAGGAGAACGAATTCTGCTGCTGCTGCTGCTGCCAGAGAAGAAGAAGAAGAACATACGACCCACATAGAAAAGTCGCAGAAACTGTTGCTGTAGCTTTCATATTCGATACCCTTTGTAACAATTCTTCCAACAGTTAGCTTCAGTTCGCAACAGTCTATTCCTTTGTAACAGTAGGTTCTGTAACAATTATATTAGTTACAGAATCCGCCGCTTTTACACTTTTCACTCTTTTAATCAACTTTTGAGCACCAAAGATGTATTTTGAGAACATGATTAATATGAGGAGCTAAACCCCTTAGCCGAGGCGACGGAGGAAGCCATTGTTTCATGAAAAGTGGTATAATTCTATTTTAATTATTTTTTCAATCTTTTATATGATTATTTGCATAGAACTAATATAGGAAAATTGATTTTTATTGAGTGATTGTGAATTGTTTTGATGGAACATGCGTAGTTTTAAACTTTTGATGTTTCATGCTTGATGTTTACAATTGTTACTTCAAAAATCTATTAGAGGCAATAAATTAGAATCACTTTAAAAGAAAGAATTGCATGAATATTGATTAGACTATATCACTTAATTGGTTAATGGTGGAATCCAAAGTCTCGGTGTCTTTTTATAATTTGATACAATTTTATTTTATTTAATTTAAATCTAAAAAATCCTTCACAAGTCTTAGAGTTCGAATCATTTTTACTACAATTACAAAACACATCACCAAAGCAACTTACTAGAAAAATGAATTCTTACCAGATGCGATTCTGGTGAAAAATGTTAGAGGAATTTATCCTAGGAAGTGGGACTATATAGCTTTACCAAAGAAATTTGGTGGTTTGAACATTAAGAAGTAGAGCAGTGCTGTTCCGCACAGCTGCACGGGATAGCTTAATAAGCAAGCAGATTCTTATACGTAGGATCTTGTTCACACCGTTAGATAACATCCTTTTTATTTCATATTAAAAAATTACAGCTGGTAAGGTTTGGATATTTGAATTAGGTCCTTATCTTATTTAACAAAATAAAAGTATCATCCAAAAACCTGTATGATATCTAGTCTACCTTGAAAAGAAACCATTCCTCCATTAACATAACTTATGAGAGAGATCCTTCGGAGGAAAAAAATTTCTCAGAGAAACCCAATACCAAAAAATAATGGATAGACTCAACACGATCGAAGATCATGATGATGATTCATTTTCAAACTATTGAAACATTAAACTAAAGATGATGATGAGTATTCTCTTTGATCAGAAATTTGATTTCATTTATGAATTATCTATGGCTTGTTGGTTCTTAATTGGGATAATTTCAGTGGGTAATCTGGTCTAGAGGATAAATCAGGTTAATTATGCAAGAAAAAAAAATTCGAGGCAACATCTAATTTTGTATGATTCAGTTAGTGGGATTTTTGGAAAAATTGGGTTTATTTCTTCGTCTTCTCTAATATACGCGAACATGATGCTCTTCGTCTTCTCTTCTTTAATAGGATACTGGGTAATCTTGAGAAATTGAAATTGAAATTGAAATTGAAGATAATATGAATTAAAGAAGGGGAGATTAATGGCAATGGACAGAAGAACAAGAGATGGAGGTGTTAGTGGGATGTATAAAGTGAAAAAAATTGTGTTGTGTCAAGTATTAATGAATTCTGTTGAAGTACATGGAGAATGTTATTTGGGAAATGCAGTTTATGGTCTTAATTTTTTGTAGACCAACCACCGTTCACTTGATGCTTGTTAAAATTGCTACAATCGCAAGAAACGAAATGAAAATAAAGTGAAAGGACGCAGGATAAAATGAAAAGGCCAGTGCTATCCCGCACGACACCGTGGGGAACAAATATAAGCTAGCACGACACCGTGGGGAAGAAATATAAGCTAGCAACGCCTGAGCCGTTAGATCATGAGATGATGCCATCTCTCACATGAATCCAGCTGTAAAACAAAAAATAATTGCAAAGACCTCCTTTTCATTTATTATTACTTCAACAAAACAAAAAATTCCAAATCTCTACAACACCAGATGAATTCACTGAAAAACATGGAAGGTCTCGAACCTTAAATGAAAACAATTTCTAATTGTCTGCTCTCATCGTCATTACTTGCACGAATAGTTGTGATTTTTCTTATCATTATCATCTACTAGACGGATAACTAATTTTGTGTGAGAAGGGATTGAAAAAAAAGCTTCTTTTTAATCTATATATACAGTCTTCTTCCTCTCTTTTTTCTACTTGTATCCTTCTCTTTTCTTTTGATCTTTGAAATATTGTTTATATGTGAGACGAGAGAAGTAGAGAACCACCTGCTCTATATTTGCACCTATCTCTTCTTTGGAGAGATTAATTTTCAATTGACATGCTAGTAATCTAGGATATTTTTGGAAAGAAAAAAAGAAAAAGAAAATCAATATTAACCACTCACGGAAATAGTGGTTCCTCTATTTATTTACTGTTACTGTTGTTGTTGGTAATCAAAAGAGATCGAAGATCAGAGAGACAAAATAAATTTTGTTATAGGGACCTGTAATCTTAAACAAAAGGAATTCAAAGGAGTTGTTTATAATTTCATATTTTTTAACAACTGTCTCCATCATTTAAAATCCGATCATGAGATAGATTACTCAATCAAACGGTAAATAACCCGCTAGCTTAGGATGTTTTTATGCGCGACAGTGCGGGAGAGCACGACCAAATGAAAATAAAGAAAAATGACGTATTTCTATTACCTAAACTTCGCCACCTGTAATTTTCTAATATAAAATAAAATAAAATGGATGTGATCTAACGGTGGTGAACAAGATCCTATGGATAAGAACCTGCTTGCTTATTAAGATGTTCCGTGCAGCTGCGCGGGACAACACTGCTCTAAGAAGTCCGACATTATGAATCAAGCTCTCTTGGATAGATTAACATGAATAATGATTGATGAACCTGATGCCTTGTGGGTTACAATCCTAAGACATAAGTATTTTCCTAATAATGACCCTCTAACTGAGCATCTTCCCAATAATGAATCATGGATATGAAGAGGTATTAGAGAAGGACAAGAGGTTATCAAAGACTCCTACTGTTGGGAGATGGTAGTAAAATTAGCGTTTGAAAGCATAAATAGATCCCAAGACGAAACATGGTAGTTGATTCTAGGATGTGGTCAAATAATATAACAATTGTTAGTCAGTTCATGATAGGGACACTAGGACCTGGAAGGTTGATGTCTTGAAAACCTTGTTTTACGATGACACTGTTAACCAAATCTTGCAAATTAGAACTCCTAGATGTGGGACTGACAGGGTTAGATGGACAATCACGCAAAATGGTTTATTCAGTGTAAAGGCGGCTTATAAAATTATTCTCAATAAAAGAATTGATGTAAACTCTATCTACCCAATGTTAATTTCCCCTGGAACTCATTTTGGAAAACATGTTTGTCACCAAAAATAATCATGTTTCTATGGAAGTGCATACATGGATGTCTGGTGAGAAGAAATATAGCAAGGTTTGTTCCAAATATATATTCCACATGTCATTTTTGCAGGTGTCAAGAGGAATCTCTTCAACATTTGTTCATTGAATGTTGTTATGCTAATAGAATTTTGGAATCTGTTTGATTCCAACTTTGCTAACAGAATCACTAATAAATATATCAATGTTTGGTTCAATTAATGGTTTGTTGCTGGTGCAGGATATAAGACATGTAGAGAGAAAATAATAACAACGGCATATTTGTTATGTGGTTCATATGGAAGTACAGGAGTCTGTTAGTTTTTTAAGGCATAAAGACACCTAGTTCTTCGGTAGTTAATCAGGCCAAGAAATATATGACTGAGTGAGATAAATCTCAACAGCATATAATGTCTCTCAGGACTTTAAGCAGTACTAGAATTAATAGAACTGCAGGATGGGAAAAACCAAGTTCTCCCATGGAGAAGATCAATATTGATGTCAGTTTTCATAAAGATTTAAATAGGTGTGGAATTGAACTAATCCGTCACAATTTTGGACGGAATTGCAGAGGCACAACTACCATTCCATTGAAGGCTTTCGATAAGGAACAAGCAGAAGCGTTGGGAGCACTACAGGCAATATCATGGGCAAAGGAGATGGATATATGTAACCTGCATTTGGAGGGTGATAATAACAATGTAATAGAGGCATTAAAGGGTAAAAGTGATGTTGTGAGGTGGACAACAAACTCAGTCATCCTAGACTATTTAGATTTGCTATTTATTTTGAAAACTGGAGTTGTATTTTTACTCCAAGAGAGTTTAACAATGTAGCACATCTATTAGCTAAAGAGGCGTATAATGAAGATGTTAGTATTTTTAGAGTGAGTAATTTGACTGAATGATTAAAGACATCAATTGAAAGTGAAAATGTAGCCTAAGTTTTAAATAAAAATACTAACTGATAGTCAAAACTTCAGAGGAAGATTCAATTACGAATATCTTGCTTTCACATTACACAGAATGACTCCATGAAAGAACTCCCTTCAACAACTTTCAACTTCAAAAGGGTTAAGAAAAGTACAGTTACCTGTAATGTAAAGAATTTCCCATGGTGACCTTGATTGATATTTTCTTCCAAATTCAATAGAATAATGAAGTGAGTGACCATGATGCCTTATCTTATAACTCTTTAGTAACAATGCTTGTAGAAAGCGCTTTGCATTACGCAAGACAGCTCCTTTGTTATAGAGAGGGCTCTTGAATTTTTAATTATGGAAATTAGTTATGTGTTTAATTTTTAAATTTTATTGCATGCCATGTTGTGAACAAACAAGATGTCGATATTTTGAGGTGACTGATCATGAATTTTATTTAGGTTATGACATTCTGAGGGATAAGGATCAATCTCCTCTGAGGTGACAACAATGTTACAGTTACCTTTAATATAAAAATGAGTAAAAATGAGTAAAACACTCACTTGTTAAATAATCAATATGAACCTCAACATGAATATTATTCATCATTACTTGGTTTAGCCTATCAAGAGAATCTTGTTCTTTTTAAAGATATGAAACAACATCCAGAGTGATATTCTCCAGTTGTTTTTCAAGGATAGCAAACACATTAAGGGATTTTAATCCTCTAAGGGGTACATCAAGAAGTTCTTCAACATGCTTAATAAAATCAGCAATTGAAGAATTTTTTATCCCCTAGATTTAGTGGTACGTTGTTAGAGACTGAACTCTTGCCCATATATACAGATCTCCAAAAATACAAACTTTTTAGGTCTAAAGATGTTTGCCTGCTCTGATACCAATTGAAAAGGAGAGGGTACCACCAACTTTTTTGTTCGGTAACTTGTATGGAAAAAACCTAATACAATTTCAACTAGACCTACTTAAAGATCCTTGAACAATATTTATATAGAGTTTATATCTATTTCTTTTCACAATCAGAAAGTCAAGACAATAAAGTCAGTGAACCTGATTGTAGAGAAGATTACTTGGACGATCTCAAAAATCAATAACCAAGATCAATCTAGTCTTATCCAAATAACCGAATCCAAATTCTGCTAAATCTGAAACTTGTTATCTACGAGTTCTACGAGAACGAGTCTCCTAATTGATTACAATTACTATAGACTTATCTACTAAGATTGATTAAGTACTACTTGTGCTAATCCTATATTATAAAGATAGAACATATAATGCAGAAAAGGAAAAACACAAGACATTAGAAGTTTTGTTAACGAGGAAAATTGCACCTGCAGAAAAACCACTGGACCTCGTCCAAATTTGAACACCAAACTGTATTAAGCCGCTACAAGCACTATCCTACTATAAGATTTCAGACTGGAATGTAGTTGAGACCGAATTCACCCTCCAAGCAATTCAGCTGCAGTCGTGCTCTTTACGTCGGTTGAACCTCGCAACGCTCTACATACCTGATTCCCTTAGCTGACGTCCTTTACAGCATAAGAGCTGCTTTAACATAAGTGAAAACTATTGATATCAATCTACCTCTACCAGATAAATCTATTTGATTCTCTTTAGATTGGATAGATCAAGTCTTGAAAATATGTTTGCAACAGAGGAAGCTAGGAAAATTCACAAATTCAGAAAATTCATACCCAGTTAGCTAAGAAGCCTGGGTTTATTAACCACCTCTCAAGAACAATCTTAAACCGATCAATAAAGAAGAGTTTTAAATATCTATTTTGAATAACTAAAAAGTCTGAGACAAAAAGAACTTAGTGATTTCTATCAATCTCGTTCTTGAAAGAGATTACTGAAACCTCGATAATAGAAAGGACAAGATCATGATACATGAACTATAAAGGTAAAGATAGCCGGACTTGTCTTCACAAATCCCTAAGTGAAATCTTTAAGTGGTTAAACTAATTACATTTCTCAAAGGAAACCTAGGTTAATAAAGGGAGGGTCTAGCATACAACTAGGACACAGAAGTGTCAGGGATTGAAATTATCAATTGTTTGAGTCTCTTTATTGATAGACCTGTAAAGACTGGGGTTGCTTAGAATTCAAGCTAAGATAACTTGAGATTCAAGTAAACACTTTCTCTATTTAGATAAAACTCTTGTTAAGAGTTCACGTAAGCATGTAAGAAGACTTCATGAAATTACATAGAAAAATACTTCCTCTGTCTTTTTTTATCTGTCCTAATTTCTACTTTGGCATGTCTTTTTTTATCTGTCCGCTCTATTTATAGACAAATTTTTCCCTTAAACTATCAAATATATCCTTTACTTTTTATAATCATAAAATCATTTTTAATATAAACTTAATTCAAAATCTTAAATATTATCACCATATATATCTATTTAATATCTTTGTATTAATCGTCATTCCTTTTTAAATAAAAACATTTATGGATATATATAAAATTCCTAATAAAAATTCTACTTATTCTTACATAACTTTAGTTTTGGTAATAACATAACATTAAATAGGGTTAGTCAAGGGTTAGTCATGACATTTTATAGGATTTCCTTAATATTTTGACAAAGTCAATTAGAACTGTTAATTAAAGACAGAAGAAGTATATACTATGTTCCAGGGTACCAGAACCGTGCATAATGGTAGTTCATGGAAAGTATTCCTTAAGAACTAATAAGCAATATCATGTTCATTTAAACACTTAAGACTTGAATTATGATGCACATACACAAGCTGTTTTGGTGATCAAAGATGTCTTAGAGATGTTCATGATAGTTGTAGCAGTGTTAAGCATATATGTGAAAATAGTTCATGAACATCTGCTTAATTCATATTAGGTAGGTATTCTAAGGGTACACGTACTATGAACAAGTTCGTGCTCAGATGGCCAAGGTACGTGTACTGGGTATGCGTACCCTAAGGATATTTAAGAACTCAGGTCCTTGAGGTACGCATTACTGGGTATGCATACCCTCCCACCCATTCACGAATTTAGAACACCATGGTACGCATACTGGGTATGTGTACTTACCTATGTTCCGGAGCCTCAGATATCCATGGTATGCATACCTACCCTGAGTCCAGATTTCAGTAGTTCTGAGAACTCTCTTTTGATGTTTTGAAATATTCCCAATCGTCGTAGATATAAATAATATTGCTTGGGAAATTTCCAAATGATGCACAAACATAATTCTTGAATGATAAATTGTTTTAGACTGTGATTGCTAATGACCTATGAACATCCATTGCTAGAAGTCATACAATATAGTCTCATATATATAGAAAGGTAATACTTGTGAGTAAATAGAATGGTTCAGTCTTCCCATACCTCTTTGTTGATGAAGTTCTTTAAATGTTTCGTTTGATCTTCAGTCTTCAATCTTTGAGAGTTATTCAGTGATGTCTGATACTAAACTGCCAAACTCTAATCCTTGTCCGAGACTTGACTTAAGTGAACTAGAAATCAAGATATAGTTTTGTGCATCTAACATTGACAACAAGCTTGAGATAGCGAAACTTGCGAATTTGGTCGAGAAGTGCGCTAACAGTGTCCATTAATGATAAACATACACATGCTTTATTTTGTTGTCGATCGATGTTGAATGCTAGTTGTCGATGATATTTAAATGTTTGTTCTTTTACAACCTTGATAATTTTGGGTTTATTACAGCTTCTATTTCCCAACATAAAACACCTCAGCGGAGATTATGATCCATGACCGTCTAGTCGGTTATATGATGACAGGAATAAAATAGAAAGGAAAAGGTAATAACATGATATAGGTAATCAATCAATATCATAGGTTCGTAACCAAATAAATAACCACGACATCCATTCAACAACATGGATAACATGGTTGGGTAGTCTATAGAAACATAAGGAGATGTAAAACATGCTAAAATCATTTCTAAAGGATGTAAAGTGGTTATTGATCCATATGGCAATAATGCACTGTACTTGGGATAATAGTTCCTCAGACAAGTTCCTGGAAATACGGTACAATACCAATATATCCATCAGAAATTGTGATAGATTTCATTCCTTTATGGAGTATTCTTATAGATAGGTTTTACTTTATGTAGAATTTGGAACTTGAGAAGTTGAGACTACATCTGGATTAGAGTACCTAACTTCCTTGGTCAAAGAGACTGAAACCCACATCCTGCACCAATAAATCAAATAAATAATTAATCAGAAACAAACCAAAATATATAAAGGACAAACTTATTAACATCATTAACTCATCTCACTCACTGGTATAAAGATATTTATGTTACACCATCAAGCTCCTCCTTCTTTTATATCCTTCCCTTCCTTCTCCTGCTCTGCCACCACCATCAGATGCAACAACAGCCATTGGAGGACACTGAGGAAAGTATTACCCTTCCAGATGCAAGAATTTCATTTATGTCATTACACTTGACTTGAGTAAGGAGAAACTCAATTCTTGATCCATCACAATCAGCTCCATCTGCATTGGTTTGGCTACGCAAATATTTCGAAATGTTAAATTCTATCTAGTCTGTATCAATGGAGGCTCTAGATGATTAAAGGGATGGATCGAATGGGATCAACGTAATCAAGATTCATCATTGCAGAAAACTACTGACAAAAATACATATTGCTTGTTTTTCAGTGTTTACAATCAAGGAAAATTTAGACTACTTAACCGATTCAAATGTCTATCCGTTTGCATAATGAGCCAGCTGTTTGGGGAAACTATTTTACACCATTTGGATGAAAATGAAAAAAGTCTCGCATATCCACTGAAGCTTTAAATGAAATGCTACATACATGTTTATCGTTTTTGGGTGAAGCCAACTAAAATAAATCGCTTCAAATTTAAGCTTTACACATACATATATGCGTATTTTCAAGAGACAGGTTACAAAAAATTGCAAGTAGTACGCCAGATAATAAAAAGGAGGTAAAATAGATATAAATTAATCTCAATATTAATTGCCTGTTACTAAAATCTAGGAATGCATCATCATCATAATGTCTTATTTCAACTGATTTTGATTCTTCATCTTCTCTTTAATCCGTAAGTAGAATTTTGGGATTTAGGGTTCGCAATTCCTCATCTCTCTCTTTGTTTCCATTCCGTTTTTTTTTTTTTTTTTTTACTTTTCTTTTCTTTTGTAGCCTTTAATTTTGGATTTTCAGTCGACTAAATCCCTAAACCAAACTCTAGATTTTAGTTCGTCTGATATCGGAGAAAAGAGAGAAGAATTTTGAGTGAGCCGCAAATCGATTTGTTTTGCTGATAAAATGAGAAATCTAACGGTTGGATACCAAATTATTATTTAATGGCTGAGATTGAATGTGTGGACGTTGAACGGGGTACAGTAAAAATTGGGCGGTGAATGAAAAAATGGGTGACGAATTTTGATTTTGATTCAATAATCTTGCCGCCCTTAGGGGAGATAAAAATTTTACCAATATGCCATCTTCTCCCTTTCCTCGATCTTGCGTCGTGTATACATTCGGGAACTAAGAATATTTTTGGAACTTGTTAATTATGTATTAAAAATATAAATATATAATGATACATCACGTTTTTAAATTGCAATTCAAAAATCTACATATTATATTTCTATTTCTAGTAGAAATTTGTTAAAATGAAATGAAAAAAGAAAAAAAAAAAAAAGAGAGGAAAGAAATCAAAATTTTAAATGGGCCATCTGTTGAGCCCAGAAAGCTGAAAGCTTTAATTTGGAAGATGTAGACCATGACCGGACCGGACTGGCCGGTTAGACTAGTAAACTGGTGAACCGGTTACTTTTCTGGTCCGTTTCGATATTGATCCAGTTTTTTTTTTTTTAACATTTTAATTTTTTATAATTCGTCCGACCTGGATGGTCAGACCGGTAAACCGTACAACCTAATATGATTCAAAACTTGTTTGACCTGGTATCTTTGCACAAAACCTGAAATCTAAAGACTTAAAGGCCTACACAAATAAAGCTCCCACGTTATATGGTGAAGAAACCCTCGCTTCCTATTGGCCGAAATAAGCCTTTTGTGGCTTATGTGAAACGAGAGTTTTGGTGAGGACACCTGGCAATGTATGATTGATTTAAAAATTACAAACTCAAACGGAAAACTTCACTTACCGTGTTTGGAATTTTATGGAAGTCCAAATTCAATTCGAAAGCCGAGTACCTACCATACTATGACTTTTTTTTTCCAAATTAATACATAAACGAAATAAAGAAAGAAAAAAAACCTCATATTTCACACATATTTTCTGTGAAAACAAAAAGAAAAAAAATAATAAAATCCCCACATTTTCTTATCTTTTCTCCACTTATTTAATGCATTGAGAGCCGCCACACCAAATCAAAAATACATCATCACGGGACGAGACGAAGTCCCGCGTAGCCAAATCAAATATATAGATAAAAGAAAAAAGATGCCCCCATACATCACGGGCACAAATTCTCTATATAAAAATAGAGTTTTTTCGAGCGCTCTCATTAACCGGAGCTTCTGGTTGATTATGGCCCCACCATTTTTTTAAAAGTAAATTTATGTGACGTGGCCAAATAGAAATGTGGAAAATATTTTCTGGCCCCACGAGATTTTTTTTAATGGAAAACGTATTATTTGTTACCTAAAGCAATTATCTCGAAAAATACAATGTTTCCAGATATACATTAAATTAAAAATCAATCACAAATTCTTGATTTCATCGTAAAAATAAAAAATAAATCATGCATCAATCGCAGAATCAATCGAATAATTAATAAATAAAAAAATCTATTTTTTTTTTCCAATTTTCGGTTACAGTTCTCATAATCATTCTTTTCGTAATTACAACTCTATTCTATCAATTAAAGCTAAAGAATGGGATTACACTTCCGATGAGAATTAGAAAAAATTGGTCGTGGGTACTAACCTTTGATTCCGATATCGTGCCTTCCTTGCAAATAGATTTTTTAGTGATCCTATCCAAAAGTAAAAAATTACACAATTCTTAGATATCTAAAGAAAAAATTTGAAGCAAGAATCTAAAGCAAGCCAATACAAAAATTTAAACAATAACAAAATAGCAAGAATCTAAAGCGAATCAATACAAAAATTTAAACAATAACAAAATAATAAATCTCATTTTCATATTACTTTTCTTAATTTTGTTCATACCATAATTAAAAATAATATAAATCTAAAATAATATCTTTTTTAAATAAGGATGATTCTTAATATTGTTATGTCTTTATATGAAACATATATTTTATACTAAAATATCTGCATCCACTAATTATGGTGATATGAGAATATTGTAGCTATCCAAAATTACAAAAATTTCGTAATTTGTAGGGTGTTGTTTCCTAAGCTAGGGAAATTTTTTTCCCCGAAACTAAGATCTTTATTTCTAGAAATTCTGGGTTGGATGCTCTCTTTATATAAAGCACTTGAGGAAAGGTACAGTTTCAACATTTTCGTGTTTTTTTTTGGTTAGGGTTTTGGCTTTTTTTTCCTTCACTTTTTTAGCAATATATTGGTGATTGTGATTTTTGATCTGCAGATGCTGGTGTACTTCTTCTCACTATA
>JAJJMB010011896.1:10565307-10743212 GCA_023531105.1 Papaver atlanticum
GTACTTCTTCTCACTATATTGACGATAGATCAATGCATGCGATGGTGGCCGTGTATTAACAAGGTGATAAATTTATTATACTGTTCTATACTCCCTCTGTCCCACTATTAAGTGACCTATTTACTTTTAGACTTTGTCCATTAATAAGTGACCTATATCACTAAACAAAGAGATATTTCTAAAATTATCCTTTTAGTTAATTATAAGAAATATAAGAAATATGCATAATTTTATAGGCATGTTTATATTCGTTACATAGGTGTTTTAAAATGCTTTTCAATGGTATAAACTTTGCGAACATCCGTGGTGTAGTTTGAGAGATAAATCATTTCGAAATTTCACTAGTTATCATCCATAAGGGTATAATTGTAAAAAAGGCTTAAAACTACTCTTTTTCCTTGCTTTCCTTAAAAATTGTGCAAACTTGAACTAGGTCACTTAATAGTGGGACGGAGGGAGTATTATTTTTGTTTTGTAATTATAATTTTTTATTTATTTTCGTTTTGGATCTATTTGTCTGTGTATTTTATTTTGTAATGCATATGTTTGTGATCAACAACATAGTCAGATTTCATGGGTATTGACATCCGTTTTTCTGAAACTTTGTGATAATAATATAATAGGCACATGCTAGGTATAAAATCGTGGCTACCCGTTTGTTGCCTTTTTCTTTTCTTTTTTGTATATATTTGTGATCAAAAGTTCCGGGCCGGCAGTCTGATTTCATGGCCATTCTATTGTTACCAAAGTTACTATTTTTTTATATCTTTCGTTTTGTATTTTCCGCAAAATAAAAATAGAAAAAATAAATCGTTAACAAAAATAATAATATTTTTAATATATATTCCCAAAATTAATGCAGAGGTAAATCGAAAGATAAGACACAAAAAGAGAAAGATAGTGGAGGAAAATACTTCCTCAGTTTCAAGAAAATATATTAATTCCCGAAATACTATTCTCTCCCTCATTTTTTTTTTGTCGCCTCTCTGCGAGTTTGTTTTTTGTTAATGGATGCTTATGTTGATTATCGTTGTCATTTGTGTTGCAGATATAATGAAAAGGGTAGTTGATTGGCGCTGCTTCTATCCTTTGAAAATTGCTCTGGGTAATTTTATTTTCTTGCTTTACATTCTTTATTTTGCTCGGATTTTATTCTGTGATGTGTCTATAGAGTTTATTGATGAATAGGATTGTTTAGGGTCTCTTATTGTTTGTATAGGTATTGATATCGTGGAAAGTACATTCGACCGGTTGAGCTTACCGGTTCTTTTTCTTGATCGATAGTTTTCTTTCTTTTCTTCTTTTTTAATAATTGCCGCATATATGCCTAGATAATTGTATATAACTTAAATTGGTCAATCGGGTGATTTTTTTTATATTGTTTGTGCAGGTACTATAGATGCATACGAGAGTTTTGAATCTTTTATTATTGTACATCTGCTTACATTGATTTACATTTGGTAAATTTCATATGAATATGGCGAGCTTATACTGAATTTTTGTTTTGTCACTTCTGTCTCTATATCGTAATCGTTTTTGTTTCCTTACCTCAACCCAAAGAAGAGAAAATTCATGATGAGGTTTCCTAAGGTTGATTACTGTAGATTGCAACTACTAGATGACCGCTGCCACGGTGGGACGGCCGACCACAAAAATTGGCGCAAAACTAAATTTTGTATAATGGCGCCTATGCATTCAATTTTCAAAAATTGTGCCTAAAATGAAAATATCACTTTTCCCGAAATGGATGGAGCACATCGTTTTATTAGTTGCAACGGAAAATTAGTTGATGCATAAACCAAAATATGGATGCATAATGTGTTATGCATCCTTTCTGGTGGTTTGCATAATGGCTATGCATCCAATTTTCAAAAAGTTGTGCTTAAAAGGATAAACACCTCCGAATTTTTTTGTAAAAACTCTAAATTTGATATTGTTGTTTGTACTCGTTGCGTAGATTTCTTTAAAAGCTTTCCAACGAGATAAAATTCGTAAAATTCCAATGCACGGATTTTTAGATATGTTATATTCTAGTTTGCTTTCCAATTATACCCCTGAAAAAATAGGATACATAAGGAGTTATAGTAATTGGACTAAAAGGGAGGGGCAACCGCGTCATTTCAAATGGGACACCAAATTTTGGTTACCAACACCAAATCCAATCTTTTTGTGTCAAATTGGAAAAAAAGTCACGCCCCACATTGACATAAAGTCACCATATATAGAGTCCTCCCTCATTTCGCTCTGTCGGCCTAATAATACTGATAGTTAAAAAAGAAAATGTATGACACACTTAATTTTTCATATTCCTTTTGATCATACCCTTAATTAATTTATACACAAAGAATTCTTGCTCTTTTGGTGGATTCCATGTGTGATGATGGATGTAAGGAGAATTTTGTGTGCTAGTGCACTAACTGCAAATTCAAGAATACTTGGGATAGTTACGAATGCAGCTGTAGTGGTAATTTGTAGTATACGCAAGAACTACTGTTAAGTGCTCACGGTTAGTATTTATTCTTTTCATTGGAATCGTTGTTAGTGTTTGGTGTAGTTTATGTGGTGATTATGGTTTGGATATTTGCGTATGTTTTTCTTCGGTAGGTTTTTTTCCCCTTAATTATGTTCGACTTATTATCTTTATGTGATCGGCCACCTTGGTTTGCTTTTTTGTTTTATGATATTAAGCATAAGGTCATCTTAAGCATAATGGATTCTTTAGTCAAGCGAGCATTGACACATATTGAGCATGATATATAGATTATTTTTTCAAGCTAATACTAACTGATTTTTCGAACTCAGCAGTATAATGCAATACTGGCAGCTGTTATGGTATTAAATTAAGAGACAACTCAAACTCTACAGCAGAGTGTTTATTGAAAATCATTTGTTGTTGGTGGGATTTTTTTTCTTTTTCAAGCGCCCTTGCTTTGGTTGTGGTTTGTTCTACAAAACACACCCAATATCTCTTCTTTTTCCTTTAGTTTTTTCTTTGGCTGAAAATGTCCCATTTAAGTGTGATTGAAAAGTATTTGGAAGAGGACATTGGTGAGTTTTCTATAACGGCTGAAGCCAAGAGGTCCACCATGCAACCGCGAAGAGGACATTGATGAGTTTTTATGACGACTCAAGCCAAGTGGTCCACCATGCAACCGTGAATATGATTCTCCCCAAACAGTAAACATGGTTTAAATTACAGCTTCGGTTAAAGAACAAAGTAATGCTATTTGTTATTTTCTATGTTTAGTTTGCTGTAAAGATAATTGGGTGGCAAATGGTACGAAGAAAAATGATATTTTTGAGTTGTTTGCAATTTATCTTATGGCTTGGAAAGTGGTTGGACGGTTATTGTGAACCTTTCCACGACATACTTAGGATGCTGGTGTGATTGCTAGATTAAATGTAGAAAGAATCATTAGCAAGCGAGCCAACTACAACTGTTATGCGGTTTTGTGTAAGCCTGCTGATGCACCAGTGGGGTTTTTGAACACCCTAGCCAATAGACGGTCAGATTAGTGGTAGTGGTGTTGTCTTTGCTGGTCGCAATAAAGATGCGAGATATTGGAGACTCAAAGTTAAGAAATTAAGAAAAACAACAAAAGAACAAATTTCAAAAGTCCTATCTGCTGTGGCATGTAACAAATATTGGTACATGGCTCTACCATCAAACTTTTAAGAATATTATATATATATTGTTGTTAAGACTTAAGAGGTTATTTAAATTTTATTTTCGTTGAAGAAAATCTAAGAACAAAGTTTGTCGGCTATCATTCACTTCTTGGTGCTAAGAAAAAATTGCGTTTTACTATTATTATCCATAGAGATGACCAATATTTGGACAAGCTCCACTAACCAAATGAAACAAAGTTCAATTAGCTTCATCTCTGCGACTGACTGAGATGTTATAACAGGTTTGTACCGTACCTTAAAAAAGGTGCAGTAGCATTTTGTGGACCGGGGATTTGTGATGTGCATGCATATATAAAGCTAAAAAAAAATGCGGACGTTTTGAAGATGATGGGCTGCAAGTCCATAACTTCTTCATTATATATATATTTTTTTTGGGTCGAAAGCTTTTTATTAGTTTATTTAATATTTTATTAGATTTGTGGTGTGCATGCATGTATAATCAAGCTAAGAAAAGTGTGGAGGTTTTGAAGATGCCTGCAAGTCCATTACTTCTTCTTTTTTTTTTTTCTTTTTTTTTTCGGTTGAAGGTTTTTATTAGTTTATTTAATCTTTATTATTTTTTAGGGCTTTATTGAAATGTTGTCGGTTTTTCTACAAGAAAAATTATTGATCTTGATTCAAGAATCTAACATTTCATCAGCGAGAATTAGACCCGTGCGTAGCACGGGTGATAAACTAGTCTAGTTAATGTAAAACTAGTATTTCCCTCTTGTGTTAATCGTCACTCTTTGCTTACATGTCCCAACCCAATACCTTTAGAATCAAAGTATGTATTGACTAAGTGAATCACTGGTTGAACCCAGTTCATCCTGACCCAGTGGATTTACTGGTTCACTGTCCGGTCTGGGTTTCAAAACATTGCGTGGAGGGTGTGGAACTTTACCTATACAGCGGCGTAGGAGGAACAATTCGCTATCGATTTCTTTAGTCATGTCTGTTTTCTTTAGTCATGTCTATTTACTTCTGTCGGACGACTTGGACCTCACCATGCGCGGTCATCTAGTTTTATATAATCCACGGGTAAGCATAAAAATAGAGGCTCACTTTACAGTGGTCACTAAAGGGAAAATTTAATGGAAACTTATTTAAATACCCCTCAAAATCTACCTCTTGAAATATACCCTTATTCAATTTTTAGAAATACCCATATCTTCTAAAAAGTGGACGCAACTAGCACAAATTGCTTCTAGAAGTGGACGCAACTTTCTCAAGTTGACTCCAATAATATTATTTTTTACCCTTTGGAGGTATTTGTGCAAAGTCAACCAAAATAGAGGGTATTTATAACATTCCCACAAAATCTAATGGAAAAATCTCACTCGGACGCGCATCATAGGGTTTCTTAAAAGAGTTTGGGTGAAAAACAGGTATACTAATAATTAATTCCGGTGTTAAACTCAAGTAAGATTGGGGATATACCAAAAGAGAGCTAGCTAATATGTTCTGTTGACCCACCAGTAACTGAGAACCCAAGGAAAAGTTAACATATGAGAGACTAATGTATATATACTTCACGCGATGACGATAATGACAATTCATCAAACGCCTCTGTATAGTACAGTACTTTGGACATTTTCTGAATTTCCACGTTAATTAGGATCTCATTAGAAGACAAAAGATTCACAGTCTTAAACATTCGTTCCATATTTATCGGAATAACGGTGCACGATCACTAAGATTCTAATTTTTGTTTCATTCACGTATCTAGAAGAATCAAAAAATAAGTGAGTCAGTGACAGTTCACATTTTGTTTCTAACACTAAGTACAAGACTGTCATGTGATCGAAAAATACAAAATATAGTTATTGTAGATCTAGCGTAGAGTTAATCATGTGATGATCTAGCTTAGAGTTTGTATCACTTTGTAAGAGTAAATTATAGTCCATCTTGTTAGACTAACCTACCTTGTGCGACAATCCAGTCTCGTTAATGATACAATTACCAAGTGAATAAGTTACTGTTCAAAGGCACCACAAGCAAGAACCCAAAAGGGTCTTTACAAATTAAGGGTTCTCTAGTGTCATATTTTATTTTTTGTTTGCTGAAATCGGTACTGACATTTTTCATGAACAAGGTTGTAGTTCTTGTAGCTCTTGCTGCTTCACTTGGCAATCTGTTGCAAGGATGGGGGAATGCCACAATTGCAGGTACCAATTAATCTTGACTAATCCCACTCTTAGCATATTTTCTCTTTAAATCCTATAAATGTTCTCATTTTTGTTTTTCAGTCAGTTCAAACATGATTCGATACAGTGCAATTTTATGTGTGTTGTTGATCGATCAGTAGTTAGTGCTCAACACTAAGTTATTCGAGAAATTTAACCTCGTTGTTTTACTTATGCACACATGCAGGATCACTTCTTTACATAAAGAAGGAATTCAATTTAGAAAATGAACCTAAGATAGAGGGTTTGATTGTAGTCATGTCACTTGTCGGAGCAGCAATTATTACGACATGCTCTGGGTCAATAGCAGATACGCTTGGCCGGCGTTCAGTTCTCATGCTCTCATCAGTTCTTTATTTTCTTAGTGGTTTAATCATGTTTTGGACTCCAAATGTTTATGTCCTCCTCTTGGCTAGACTTGTTAATGGGTTTGCAATTGGTCTGTCAGTGACTATTGTTCCTGTTTATATATCTGAAACGTCTCCTCCTGAAATAAGGGGATTACTAAACACTCTTCCACAGTTTACTGGCTCTGGTGGATTGTTCTTGTCCTACTGTTTGGTCTTTGGTATGTCATTGAGGACTGCGCCAAGCTGGAGGTTGATGCTTGGGGTTCTTTCTGTCCCTTCTCTCTTTTATTTTGCATTTACCGTATTTTTCTTGCCTGAATCTCCAAGTTGGCTAGTGAGTCAAGGGAAAACACTCGAGGCTAAAAATGTTTTGCAGAAGTTACGCGGCAAGAAAGATGTCTCAGGTTCATTCTCCATCCCCGCGTGTTCTTTTCAGGTAGTGTTGCATAATCAGTCCCCTCAGTGATAGAAAAATTCTTAAGTTAGTTGCTGGGCTACTATGATATAGGTGAGATGGCTTTGCTGGTCGAAGGAATTGGATTTCGGGAAGATGTTAAAAACAATGTAGCTGTGTCTACTGATTTCACTGACAATCACAAAGATGCAACCGCAGCAGTGGCCAAGTCTGATGACAATTTGGAGAGCCCTTTGCTCTTGCCTCATCAAATAGTGCCTATTACAATGGCTCGTCCATATGAATCAGTTCTGAAAGGGCCAAGGCTGAGTGAGCTCTTAGAACCAGGAGTTAGGCATGCTTTAATAGTTGGGATAGGGCTTCAATTGTTCCAGCAGGTAAATTCTTGTTTATAAGTTAAAAGATGTAAATAGTTTATATGTGCTTTGCTTCTTCTAATACCCCTGTTCCATTGCTCATCGGTGGGTACAGTTTTCCGGTATAAATGGTGTTCTCTACTACACACCTCAGATACTAGAGCAGTCAGGTGTTGCAGTTCTACTTTCCAACATGGGCATTGGCTCTGATTCCACATCTCTTCTTGTTAGTGGCATCACAACCTTGTTGATGCTTCCTTGCATAGCCATCACCATGAGGCTCATGGATATCTCAGGCAGAAGGTAACTCTTTAATTTCCTAGTTGACATAACGATTCAAAGTCTTGTAGTGGCAAAAGTAGTAGTAGATTTCTTATGAATATCCGTTATTTGTACTAACTTTGATGCTTTGACACTGCAGGGTTTTATTGCTAAACACCATCCTTGTTATGACCATGGCTCTTGCAATTCTTATCATCGCCAACATCAACATGAAGACAAATTCTGTTATTTGTGCTTTGCTGTCAACTGTGGGTGTTGTACTTTACATATGTAGCTTCGTAATGGGATTTGGTCCAATTCCAAACATACTCTGCTCAGAGATATTTTCTACCAGAGTTCGTGGCCTAAGTAGCGCAATATGTTCCCTTGCATATTGGACCGGAGACATCACCGTCACTTACACTTTCCCTGTGTTGCTCAATTCCATTGGTCTTGCTGGTGTTTTTAGTGTGTATGCTGTTGTTTGTATCATATCTTGGGTTTTTGTTTTTCTTGAAGTACCTGAAACTAAAGGTATGCCCCTTGAGTTAATAAGCCAACTGTTCATAGTTATGCAACAAAAATAAGTTGACAAGAACAACTGTATTGTAAAAAAAACTCTTAGCACCATATAAGTTTGTGATGAGTCCAATGTGATAAATTTGTCAGTTTATTTTTCTTCACATTGTAAATTTGTAGGGTGTAATTTGTGTTGCATGCCACATACAACACCGTCCAAGTCATCCAGACAAGACAAAATACGCTTATCTAAGATTTCATATTCTTATTTGGGTTCCTCTTGCATCTCCAAATTTCTACTCAAAAGTTTTACATCTGCATTCATGCTTAAATGGAACATCAAATAGACAGCATGGCATCGCTTGGGAATGAAATAAGTCAGCTATTGCTGTGTTTTGATAAGTTGAGATTTCAATGGTGAGTAGATACTGCGTCGCACTAATTAGTCATACTAATCAAAGGAAGCATAACAGGCTATCAACAATAAGAAGTAATTATGACGTGACTTAATGATGATGGAGAAGAGCATGCCACGATCTGAGCTCACCCCTGGTTATCTAACAGTTTATTAATGAAGAACACGTAAAGCTGATGTGGGCGCTGCAATTTCAGAGAGTGGCGCCCATGAATGTGACTTTGATTAGTATATCCACTTATCTAGATTTTGAGGATCAATATGTTAAAAAAAATCAACTTCACAATTATCTAATATTGTTGCATTTATGAAATTAAGAATAGATTTCATTTCACTCTCGGTTGGTGGGTTTTGCAGTTATGGGTTTATACCGGGGAAGTATCTTAAGAACATTTTAACTTTACAAAGTTCGTTTTAAGTTAAGGTCTAGACTCCAGGAAAGAAAGCTCAACTTAAATTTTACTGCGGCCAGAGAGTGATTCATGGCCTCCCACGAACATCATCCACCACCTACCAAGGAGCCATGCATAATGCATCCTTGCAACGGCTCGTGCTTTTTTTATATTTTCTGCTATGTTCAACTTGATGAGTTATATTAAAAAATTATTAAGTGAAGGCCTCTCTAAAGTTGTTAAGCAATGCAAGGCTTTAACTGTTGTCCAATCGGAAGGAATTGGAGACACCTTCAAACAGCCAGCTAGCAGAAACAAGATCATAAACACAAACAGATTTGATTGATTAATCGATGTCTGCGTGTAAGTTGCAATAAGGATAATTGCATCCATCATCATAAGAAGAGTTGCATTGTCAACAAATACTACTCAGTAGTACCTTTGATCTGGTCCAATTACTAGTAGTGGCTAGCCCTTTAAATCCTTGATAATTTGGAGGCATCTCCATCCAACATTTGAGATTCATCCATTCATTATTCTCTCTGGAGCTGGACTTATCCGGTTCTCAGGTACATTTAATCATCTTTAAGATGTTTTTGTTTTGTTTTTCGAAAGAACATTTCTTGCTTCGTTAAGTTCTAGTCGATCCCAAGCCTAAATGTTGCTAGGCTAGCTTAGAACTTGACCTGCATTTCCCGTATTGACTTTGAGTTTGCTGCGCCATGAGTGGAAAGATGAAACTGGATTCATAAATTTGATCGCACAAGTAGCTAAAGGAATCTTATTTCATTGAATTAGACAGGCAAAGGAAAATACTTGATTTTTAATATTCGTAAGTGCTTTAAATTTTGTGTTGCAGGTTAGTTAGTTCTTTCGAGATTTTTGGGTTCTGTTAAGTCCGGCAATATGAGGGGTGCAGTGCTTGTAGCTATTGCTGCATCCATTGGTAATATGTTGCAAGGATGGGACAATGCGACCATTGCAGGTACGCCAGCCTTGTGATTTCCTCTGAGTTGCAAATTCCATAATGATAATGAAAATACAAATGAGAAAAAGAAATTGTGTGGTTTTATTCCATTATGCAGGGTCCAATCTTTACATAAAGAAGGAATTCAGTTTGGAAAGTCAACCGACTATAGAAGGTTTAATTGTAGCAATGTCACTAATCGGAGCTACGATTATTACTACATGCTCTGGACCCATGTCAGATCGAGTTGGCCGTCGTCCGATGCTAATACTCTCATCATTTCTCTATTTCCTCAGTGGTCTTCTCATGTTATGGGCTCCCAACGTTTACTTCCTCCTTTTGGCAAGACTTATAAATGGATTTGGAATTGGTTTGGTTGTTACTCTTGTTCCTGTTTATATATCTGAGACTGCTCCTCCAGAAATAAGGGGATCATTAAACACTCTTCCACAATTCAGCGGGTCTGGTGGAATGTTCTTGTCTTACTGTATGGTCTTTGGGATGTCATTGATGGCTTCACCCAGCTGGCGATTGATGCTCGGTGTTCTTTCTATTCCTTCTCTCATTTATGTTGTATTAACAGTATTTTTCCTTCCCGAATCTCCGAGATGGCTTGTAAGTAAAGGGAAAATGCTCGAGGCTAAACACGTTTTGCAGAGACTGCGTGGCACAGATGATGTAGAAGGTTCGTTCTCGAGTTGTTTTCGTGATAAGTAACGTTAATTTCCTATTCATATAAGAAAAACATATACCTGTGTACAAAATAAGTGTCCTTTTCAAATGGTGATGGTTAAGTTTGGAGTGTTGTTGATCGACAGGTGAAATGGCGTTGCTGGTCGAGGGACTTAATTTTGGAGGTGAGATATCATTTCAAGAATTCATTATAGTCCCGGGTAAGGACATCAGTGATGATGAAGAAGATACAACCACTCCTAGAGACCATCTAAAGCTAATTTCACCGGAGGATGGCCTTCATTGGGTTGCAAAACCTGTCACTGCTCTTCAATCCCGCCAGGGGAGTATGGAGAGCCAGGGTGTCCCACTTAGGGACACTATGGTCACCCTCTTCGATAGTATCCACGAGAAGTGTCCTGAGCAAGGACATGTTCTCTTTTCCAACTATGGCAGCATGATGAATGTGCCAGAACATCATGATGAAGAAAGCCAGAAAGGTGATGAGGATTACGCAGGTGGTACTCCAATTTCTGATTTTGATGACAATATGCGGAGCCCATTGTTGCTTTCACGTCAGGCAACAACCAATGGTGAACAAATCGCTATAGGTGGTGGTTGGCAACTGGCCTATAAACGGACTGAAAAGGAAGGTGAAGACGGCAAAATAGAAGAAGAGTTCAAGAGAGTTTATTTGCACCAAGAAGATGTCTCTGAATCTCACCGTAATTCACTTATTTCGCTTCCTATCTGTGACATTCCGGAAGATACCGAGTACATCCATGCCGCTGCTTTGGTGGGCAAATCTATGATTCATCCATCTGAAGCAGCTTCAAAACAACCAGGGTGGAGCGACCTTTTTGAGCCAGGAGTCGAGCATGCATTACTGGTTGGAATTGGGCTTCAAATACTTCAGCAGGTAACTTCCCTTCTAAAGTTCTTGAAATCAATTAGATAGTCAAGACCAAACTAGCGTTACCTTTAAAGACTACACTGGAAAGCTGCAGAAGTACTTTTAATAACTTGGTTTCTTGGTTGTGCAGTTCTCTGGCATAAGTGCGGTTCTCTACTACAGCCCTCAGATTCTTAAGCAGGCAGGTGTTGGAGTTCTGATTTCCAACATGGGCATTGGTCCCGACTCTGCATCTATCCTTATTAGTGCTCTCACAACCTTCTTGATGCTTCCTTGCATAGTCGTTGCTATGAGGCTTATGGATAATTCAGGAAGAAGGTAATTCTAATTTCAATAGATCTTACAACCTTCATTTACCTGCTTGAAAAGATGGCCTCATAAGAATTTGAACTTCATGCTAATACTTTTAATCTTGCACCTTCTTAACAAAATCTTCTTTAATGTAGGAGCTTGTTGCTTACCACAATTCCTGTACTGATTGTGTCGCTGGTAATTCTGGTCATTTCCAACATCGTAGAGATGAACTCTGTCATTCACGCTGCAATATCAACCACAGGTGTTATAGTTTATATCTGTTCCTTTGTCATGGGTTTTGGACCGATCCCGAACATCCTCTGCTCAGAGATTTTCCCTACTAGAGTCCGAGGTCTCTGCATTGCAATATGTTCCCTTGTATTTTGGGCATCAAACATCATCGTCACTTACACACTTCCTCTGATGCTCAACACGATTGGCCTAGCCGGAGTCTTTTCTATTTACGCTGTTGTGTGCATCATATCCTTGGTGTTTGTCTTTCTGAAAGTTCCTGAAACCAAGGGAATGCCCCTTGAAGTGATAAGTGAATTCTTTGCGGTTGGTGCAAAGCAACAAGCTGACAAAAATAACTGATGCTGCTGCCAAAGACATTAGCACACTTCCAGACCGGATTTCCACATGGTTGTTGCATGAGAATTCGCTAATACTAGAAGTGAGGAAAAAGTTTTCAACTCTCATCACTTTCTCAACTTTTTCATTTGGCAGTTGCTTTTCCCCCTAATGTTAATTATGGTTTTCTTTTTCATTTTTGGTTTCAACAAAAGTTCTAAATGCCATTTCTAACAGTGCAATCTGTACTCAGAGTATTGAATTATTACAGACAATTTATTGTAATTTGTAAATCCAAATTAATACAAACAGAAGAACCTTGAGTCCATGTATGGGCATGTGAATTGATTCAAAAAAACATCGTCTATACTATCTGCACTTCAAGTACTCAAAACTTCAACTGATACAACATTGAGATTCCTATTAACAAAATAACTTCTTCTCTTCTACATTAAACAATGTTTGCGCCGATCAACAATTATATTCGGAATAGAAGTATCAAGAGAATAATAAAGGAAACTAAGTGATTCAACTATACAGATTACAAAGAAAATCACCACTGACACGTGTGGTTTAGAGTTTTGACAAACCGTGACATTAGAGTTTCTTCATTTCCTCGGGTGATGTATCTGTTCCATGCGAGTTCGGAGATACAGAAGAATTATTTCCTGCTTGGCCGCCATTGGATTTCCGATCTACAGATGCCGACCTGAAAGGTCTTTCAAAATCTCGTGCATCGCTAGGGTCAATCACCATTTTATTGAGTTTTTTCTCCTGAAACGAGAACAACTAACACAATTAGATCATGACAAGTTTTACACATAAAACTAAAGAGGTGGACTGATTAAAGCCTCCAGCAGCACTTACATTCTGTAGGGACTCCAGTTTCTTCTGTAATGCTTCATGCTCAGCTTTAATGCGATATGGAACTCCATTCTTTTGATACATATTATTTTGTGCCAAGTCCTCATCAATCTCATTGACAGTAGTAGCAAAAGGATGGTTAGCTGGGATCCACCTGACTGTATCAGGGTCGACATCCGGAGGTATTGAATCCCCTTCCTTGATAAACATGGTTGGCCTCTTCCACTGGTACGCCCTTGATCTCCTCCTTTGATGGCTTGATTGTTCATCTTGGGTTAGAGTTATAGGGGCAAGACGATAAACCTTTCCACACATTTCAACCGTGGAGTTGGTTTTATTTACTTTCACTAATGGATTATCAAATGGATCATCATACTTGAGTGGCCCTGAGCTGTTGTTTAATGCAAAGCAGTTTATAAGCAAAACAATAATGTATATCACCAATGGATATCACTTTCTGTGATTCCATCAATTACAAGCAAAACTGCTATATTAACTTCCCCAGAAATTAGAGTCATTAGAGTACAATTACAAACAGTAAGGGATGTTAGGGATAGGAAACATACATGCCTCTTCTATCAGACCTCAATTGCCCTCTTTTAACAAGATCAGCAACAGAACCATGGTGACTGTCCCTGGACTTCCTAGTGATATAATCTCTTACAGCAATCAGCGAAAAAGAAATCACCACACACCATATTGCAACATAATTTGTGTGAATCTGTCGTTTTATCTGACAAAGTAAATGCAGGATTAAGTACAACATTTCAAAACGTTATAGGCTTATAGCATATAAATCACATTGCTTGCCCTAATTAACCATTAACACTAGTACGGCTAGATTACTCAAATCGGAGAAATAATTCTATTAGAAGAGAGATACCTCAAATACCACAGGAGTGACGTTGCTGCTAATCATTCCTCTGAATTTTCTAATCTGATTACCAGAATCCCCAACTTCCTTGTCATTTCTAATTCGTTTCTCATCAGAATCTTCCAAACTACAAATAACTTTTACAGGGAATTTCTGCTCTACTTTTCGAGGATTCCAGCTTAAATAGCTCGAACCAAATCGAAATTTAGCTCCAATTGCAGAAATCCTATGGTTTGTTTTGGATATTGTAGGCTAAATTGAAAAATACAAAATTGATTAGTAAATTTTTGATGCAAAAGGAATTAGATTGAAAGAAAAACAAAAAGACCTTAATTTTTTACCTCAAATGAAATAGATTGAAATTGGAGAAGAGTAGCAACGTTCGATATTACTGCCATTGTTTTAATGATGTTAGGTTTTCAAATCTTGTGCGGAAGTTGAGATCATCTTCAATTTTTACTTGGGAACTTAGCGTTAGGGTTTTACAGGGACTAGCATGTAACCCGTGCTACGCACCGGGCTGGTGGGAATTGTCGATTCATGTGGCGGGACTTCGTCCCGCACCCGTTGCCCAGATGCATTTAAATATTTTCAAAAAAAATCATGATTAGTCCAATTTTTTCAAATGGATATAAAAGTTTGAAACTTCAAACTATTTCTTTAGTAATCAATATGTTATAGTATGGTTTAAAATGATTTGCACACAGCAAAAGTATGAATTCTAGATATGTCTTTTAGGTACACCTTTAACAATAGCAATTAAAAGCATCAACCAAATCTTTGTATATTGGTAGCAAGGATTTTCACGTCATTGATTGATCAATTACGGACCTGTTCACAACCGTTCATCCTGAACCATCAAGGAATAATTTCTTTTAAACTGTTTAGGTCTGGTCTAATTCAACATGAGAACAAAAAGTTAGCTTAAATTAAAAACTATACAAAGTATTACTAGGGTATAATTACCATTCAGTAGATTAATACTCGCTCCGTTCCAAAATATAGGTACTTTTCCTTTTAATTATTGTATCTAAAAAAGAGGTAATTTAATTTATATTAGGATGAACTTTCAAAACTACCCTCTCCTAAAAAAGCTACTGTCTCACATGCTTGCTCCAAAAATTGTGCACATAGAAAAGTACCTCTTTTTTAGGAACGGAGGGAGTAAATGTAATGAAATCCATTTAATTCAAAATTGTCATGACGTAAGCCTAAACTTTCGTCCTTAAATAATCACAATAAAGTGCATTTAATTCAAAATTGCCACGACTTAAGCCTAAATTTGACTATTGTCCTTAAAGCCTAGATATAAAACTTTATATTTGTCTGTGTGATTCTTTCCATCGTGTGATAATTTCTTTCTGGTTGGGTTAACCGGCACCGCTTATTTGTGTTTCTTGATGTACAATTAACATCTATGGGTGATGTTTTTCTCACCCCCTGAACTCTATTGTTGGCGAACATCAAAATCCGGTTTACTAACCAACAAATGTAAGTAGGAAATATAAAAATACATTGAGCACAAATGCATAAAACTTTTACTTTCTTATATTAACCACCAACTGAGGGCAAAGCTAACTAACCGATACAATAAATTTAATTTTTATTCATTTAAGTATAATATGTTTATTGTCATTTATAAAAAAATTTATGTTGTGGTGGTACTTAGAAACAACGCCAACCCACTTGAACTACATAACAAAAAAAATGAAGAAAAACCGTTACAGGACGGGATGACCTTCTTCATGGGTTTATTTTCAACCGCTCTCTCAGCTGATGCACCTTGCCCGAACACTTCATGATCAAAATGCCTACATTTTCTGCATATATGCGCGAAAATATACTCATAAGATATGCGGAAAAAAAAGTTTAAAGAGATGAAAGATAGTTGGGCAAGTTTAATAAATAAAAATCTCCTTGGACGATGTTGTGCATAAATTTTCCCTACTTCTCAAAAAAAAATATATGCTAATATGTTTTCCAATGAGGTAACTTATTTTCGACCTATTTCAAAATATTTGCTCTACCACACATTTATCAGTTTCTTTGTTCATTCTCTCATCAATCTTGCAGCCAAAAATGCTTCCAAAGAGCACATCCAAATTCATTAAGCTAAATTAATATAAGACCCAAAATTTGTCAATAGTAAGATAAAAACATTTACCATACACTCCATCAATTTCTTTATTCAGCACGTAAGTTTTTCACTTAAATAAGTCAATATTGTCAATTATTATACCCATGACAATGTATAATCAATGAGTCAGTTTTCTAGGAGATCGGGTATCTAATGACGGAAAATAGTTAAATTATTTTTCATCTGAAATTTCATGAGGCAAATTTAAAACACCATCGAGAAATATTGATATCCTTTCTAACTATGAATATCTTTCGTAGTTCCGAAATTAACAGCACACGGCCATGTGAATCAGTGGGTAGTATCTCACTATTGGTTTGTCAGTCGTATTTCAAGTCAACTGATTTTACACTATACAAACTATAGATGACATCAATTTAGGGTTTAAGCAGCTCAGAAACCAGCAACAGATACCTAATTTAATATTTTCCTTTTGCTCCAAATAAATATCTTTACTCCACTGATTTTAGTAATAGAGCATCAGTCACGAACCCGTCTTATGACATGATCTTGCAGGCTATCTATGATTAAAAAACCAAATGAAAACAAAACTAAATGAGCATGTTACGGAAGGCATAGTTGTTGGTTTTGTTGAATGACCATGGTACAAAAACAAAGATGACGGTTTTAGACGTTCTAGAGTTTCTATTGATCATGAACCTCGTATATCCACATGTGTTACAAGAACAAAACTGATGGCATAAAAATCCAATAACTAACCTGATGGAAAAAATAAGAATGACTCACATAACTAGTGTTAAGTTGAGAACACCTTTCCTTTTCAATGAAACGTGAAACCAGGTGCTTACATAACTAATGTTAAGTTGAGAACACCTTTCCTTTTCAATGAAATGTGAAACCAGGTGCTTCCAAAAATTCATTGATCAAACAAACCTATTCTTGCATGGATCACTTTGTTCACCAAAGCCTTACATCGGCAAGACCTTATCCAGATCATAAACGATAATTATAGCGTAGCCTCAATTTATGAAGAACAAAGCGAAAAAAAAAACTTGGCACCTGCAGTATTTTGTAAAAAGAAGGATATACATACCCGGTTATCAGCCTTTGAACTACATATAGAATTAATAATAGATTGAGATCAAACTCTGTTTTATAGATAAATGCACACAAGCCCAGTGGAATAGAAGTTTCTGTAAGATCCCCAATTGTAGTTTCAATTTTTCTTTATATTTGAAGAAAATCAAATTCACATGACGTCCTCGGAGGCTACAACAAATATCAATAGGTCTTTCATACTTTGGCTGTATTTTTTTTCTCATCTCCATAATTGTTAGAATTGCCATCCCTAGTGTAGTCGAAGATTCCTGAAAATGGTTCACAATAAATAAATGGACGGAGATCAACTGCATCTATACTAATTCACAAAGAGTGCTGAAAACATTTCCTGAAAGCTTGACCCCCCTGGGAGGTCCAATCCATAGCAACGATTTTATGATGTGAAATGGCAGAGTGAAGCGACATTAGCTTATCTTTACCAACTTTGATGCACTTTGCTGATATGATAGTTAATAGTTTTACACGTATCAAATAATTTTACGAAGGTTTATGAAGTCTGATTTAAGCCAAGCCAATGGAGCCAATAAGAAAATCTTATAGGCATAATATGATTGAAGTCAGAAATAAGAAAATTGTTTCCATGAATTATGTAGGAAAATAAACCCAAGACCTCTACGGCTCTAAGTATGTACATTACCATGACAACCTATCCCAAACTCAAATGACATACTTTTTTTTTTGTTATTAAGTTAGACCACTCAAATATATCAATAACCACAATTAGCAATTAGATCTACACCCATCAAAAATAAATAAATAACCATCCAATTTTATCTTGAAAAAGTTACCAAAGACATTCCAGCAAGAACTCGTATCAAATCCCCAACACTCACACACCAAAAAAGTTCCCATAACCACAATTTTAGAAAAGATGGAAAAAAGGGGAACCTCACTTAGTTATATTCTTCATCGAGCCTAGATCGAAGGAGGTGACAATATTTTGTTGGTAGGGTATATGTTGTTGGTAGGAAAATAAACCCAAGACCTCAAAAAATTGAAGTGAGAAACTATTCATTAAACTAATAGTAAAACCAAGTATTCACCGTTGCCTCCACCTCCAACAACTCCACGTTTTGATGTCCATGAAACCTTTAGGAATAGGAATACAATATGAGTGTAAAATTTTAAAAAACAAAGAGACATTTTATTTAAATTACATACAGGCCACAACACACTAAATGGAAGTAAAATTGTACAAATATATACTTACTAAGTAGTATACACTACAATTCACCAATGCAATAAACTCGACTCACTTAAATCAAGGTTTTGTGATCTCCCTTTCTTGATTGTATCCCCGCGCGTTCGAGTGTTTACTTTCGCTTCATGTAGACCCACTCTTGGTTGTCTGGAAACAGCCGTAGTATTTGAGCTAAAAAATACTACCCGACTTCTCTTGTTTGTCTTCTCCACCATCGCACCCTGCATTATTGTAGCGACGAATCATGAATTTCAGTTTCTCATAATTCTGCAGTAAGTCCATCTTAATTATCCAAAGGCTACAATATCATCTTCATTGAAATTTCGATGGAAACTATTAAACTGAAGGCTTGAAATCATCTAACTTCAAACTTCAATTCATCCATCATCACTTCCGTTACAGTTTACCCATCAGAAATCACTAAAGTGTATCTGGCTTCAGTTACAGTTTACCTATCAATATAAGTTTTTATTTATGTGCATGCGAATCTGATCTTGTAAATGCGCTCCTTCAATTGTTTCTCGGCCAATAGCCAAGAATAATTAGTGCTTCGACTAACAAAACAAAAAAACACAAAAATAATTACACCATCTTAGTATGTTACTCAAGCATAACTTAACAAATTAAGTCATGTATTTAAACCATATCTTTTGTCTTCTTGAGCTATTGTAGTCATTATGTCCTCATCCAATAACTTCAGCCTACCCTTAATCAAGATCACACTTAACATGGTGGGACCTTTCCAGCCGAAGGAAAAACTGTAGGAATGATAAGAGATCATGGGCGTGTTTTTGTATAAAAAAACACAAACATTGCAAGGAACTTGAAAAAAGAATACATAACAGCAGCAATCATCCTGGAATCTAAGTCGAAAATCCTTTCGAGGTCGAAATCCCTGCATTGTGTGACCTCCAACAGACAATTAATGATCAGCACGGTAGCACCTCATCCTTACTTGTCCATGATAAGAAGTTAGACGAATCACACACTCAAGAATATTATAGCAGACGTCGTAAACATACCTGGAATTCACAGAAAAATTTGCAAAAAACGATAAAAAATAATAAAGAGCAAGTAGCAAGTGTTAGGCGCTCAAAAACTGTTAGAATATGGGCATCCAACTCAAAACCAATTAGCAATGAGTGGAGAGGCCCTAAAGAATTATAAACCGCAGGTTCTTAGATAAGCCAAACAATGTGGGACTAATAATCTCAACACGCCCCCTCACGTGTAGCCTAGTTGGGTCTAACACGTGGACTATAAATCGGGTGACGTGGAATAAAGGCGCGGTCAAATGACTCGTCGCAAAATAGCCTGCTATGATACCATGTTAGAATATGGGCATCCAACTCAAAACCAATTGGCAATGAGTGGAGAGGCCCTAAAGGATTATAACCCGCAGGATCTTAGATAAGCCAGACAATGTGGGACTAATAATCTCAACAAAAACACAACACAACATCAAGTCCCATCCAGTTAACAAAACAAAATTGTTGAGTGACCAAGAATTGCTTCACGATCACTATTATAGTCCTAGATAGTCCTAAATCATCAAAAACAAACCTTAACAGTATTAAAAGACCTCCAAATATGGTAAACTTATGTTCTGATGCCTTCTATACTTCATCATATAGATAAACACACAAACAGTAAGTATTTAACTTCAAAAGGTTTGCAAGAAAATCCTTGTAAAATTGGCCAATACTGACTGACAAAGGCCAGTGCAAAGTGATAGTTACCTGCAACTCAGTGATACTTCTGTATCTCCCAACAAACAGGTTAAATTCACCATGGGCCAATGACCAATGCTTTTAAGGTTGAAATTTAAGGGCTTCAAAAATCCAGGAAACCCATTCTTCCTTATCATGACAATGTAATAAAATAAAGATGAATTCAAAAAGAGGAATATACTTTTGCACATGCAGTCACAAATTTTGTAAAAAAAAATTGCCGCTGACTCATTGACGACGTTGAGACCCAAGTAACCAAAAAACTCACTATCCTTCTCTTCACTCTCATGTGAAGAAAAAACAAATTGAGATTCTGTAAGCTAAATCTTTCTTTGGGTTTCTTTACAAATATCACAATATTTTTCATTGTGTTGTTGTTCATGAATAAGTGAATGAAGGGATCCTGAAGGAATAGCTATCTCATGGAATCTACAGCAAACTGATTAGTATCTACCATTTCTTATCTAGTTTTGTAGAGATACCTTGGCCACAAAAGAAATATATATATATATGTGTTTGTGTGTGTATGTGTGTGAAATTGGAATCGCTTAGTTTTTGTATCCAAAGAAGCAGGCAGCCTCACTAATGCCAATCTGGTTTTTTTATCATGTTGCAAGAATCTACAACAACTTATATACAAAATACACAGACAACAATGAGAATCCAAAACAGGAAATAACACTTTATATAGTTAAATACTGGGATTGGACCCGACGTGAATCAAACACGTAACCTTCTGACTTGGAGTCAGATGCTCTACCATTGTGCCACAGATCCGTGTTTTAAAGGAAAAGACTTGTTTTAGTATAGGAAAAATGCAAGATTTACTGGTGCTTGTCTTTTCAATACAAACAACGGTAACTGTAAGAAAGGGAAACCATACTTTATATGCAGTAGCAGTTGTACTGCAACTGTATTCTTGCAATTGATCCATAAGATAATGAAGATAATGGCAATGATTCTTCTGTCATCTGCAACCAATAAATTCATATTCAACAATCTTTATGAATAAGAATTAAACAAAGAAACCATATAACTACAAAAAGAACATAAACTAAAAAAGTCACCTTAAACCAAGTTGTTTATCGTCATCCATATTTAGCAATACCCATCCATGCATACTCCATTATCCCAACACAAAGAAAAGCAAAATATATATAGATTAAAGTACTGACTTAACTATTCTGTTTGCACCTGCTTCAATTTTGTTTAGTACAAAATCCTAAACCATTACAAAAAGCTTACTTCACCGTCTATGTTACTTCACTTTATAAATTTTAGGTCGACATCCTCATTGAAACAGTAATATCTCAACTTATATAGACGGTGAAACTATGTCATCCAAGACGCATCTGAACAGAACCAAGATGCACCCCAAGATTTCAGGTTCAAGGTTAGCTATTAACTTCATAATTGATTATTTTCAACGTTAGCTACCAATATAACTTCATTAATAAGATTTCCTCACCTTGGTCTGTGCATTGTTGTATCCTCTTCATAAATAAGACCCATCTACAAATAAAGATTCCTCACCCGGCCTTAAAATAAACAGTTACAACAAACAAAAAACTTCAATTAAATTAGAGTCGATGGGTGACGACACCAGTGACCAGAATTCAAAACTCGCCAGCATCAAATACTTACGGATAAAAAAAAAAGGACACCATACAAAGAAAACTAAGTAACTGTAAATTACCATGAAGGTTTACAAACTGACCCGCCAAAGATGGATGTGTCGAATTGCTGAGTCGATGTTCATTAACAGGCCGGCCAGATGAAATCATGCATCAGTATGAGCTTAAATTAGCAGAAACTACAATGCTTACTTACTAACATTGACAAAAGTAAATAATCATTGTGTCATCGATATTTAAGATATATTATAATCCCAAATTCTATGCGTGGATTCACACTAATCCATCCATGTACCCTCGGACATATTTGCTCTCAGCTGAACATTGGTACAAAAGTATCAACATGATTTCCTAATCAGTGCACAAAATGTTGGAAGGAAGGGAAATATCTCAATAAATTCCTTTAATAAATAAGTAGAATAATTTTTGTATGCCATGGTGGTGCGGCATTTTTTTACCTCTCCTATCATGGATTGAATGACTTTTTAACAGAACTGCTTCAGGATAGGCTAAAGGTTGACCTTGAAGACGATCTTATAGCGTGGGCATCCTTGCCTTGTGTCTGTTATTATAACGTGCAATGAGTGAATGAGTTTCCTCCACAAAGAGCTCAATATTATTAATCATATACTGAAGGAATCCATGTGGAAAAATAAAAGATACCGTGGCTTTGGTTGAAGCCAATCTAATCCTAATATACAACTTGGCAACTCATACCTAATATACAACTTGGCAACCACGAAGGCTCATATCTAGTAACCACATTCAAAAGAGAGATTGATCATTTACATGTCTTGAAAAAGATTTTTGCTTCGCCGGTACCAAACTGAGGCCATCCTTTCAAATGATCAAACTTAACGTAGTCTAGAAACCGAAAAAATATTTCAACACAATGTACCTTATTTTAGACGAATAGTACGTATGAGTTACTAATCATGTCACAATCAACAAATGTTGCATACAGATAAAAAAAAGAACACTAAGATACATACCTTTTGTGTAAATTAATAAGCATATTTTTTCCCAGTTCTTTGAAAAAGTAACTTCGATTTGGTTCTCGTTTAATACTATAAACTCAAACGTTGTTGCTTCAACCTACAAACACATTATCATACTTCAAGGGTTAACTCATGTAAACATTGTTGCTAAAGAAAGAGATATTACTTATCGAAATTCCCTTCAAGTCATGGTTTTCCCCTACACAACATTATAGTACCTTGAGAAACCATGATGAAAATTAAAACAAAAGTGAAACAGACGACAAAAAAAAAAAGAACATGATGAAAATTAAATTAAACAGAAGAAAATTCTCAACAAATAGATATGGTTACAGAAATAGTACAAAATCTTACACAGTTCGTAGCTATTGATGGTATAGAAATCTTTCTCTCAGTTGTGCAAAACCAACGGCACCTCAAAGCATCTATTGATGGCATAGAAATTGAAACTACAAAAATAAAATTCTTAACCAAATAAACTTGTTTCCCGCAACCTCTGTAAATCAAAATCCAAAATGGAAACTTCCAATCAGAATAAAATATAGAGTTAGTTAGATAAACATTATACTAAACTGATTAGGAATAAAAAATAAATGGACTAACCAAAACACAAAACCCAAACATCCAAAAAAAAAATCAAAATCAAAATCAAAACGAAATTCCATAAAAAAGGAAGAGAACAGAAGTTGACTTGTTACAGATCGAAGCAGGGATATGAATAATCTTCCATATTTGTTGTCAACCAAACATAAAACCTAAATACCGATAAAACAATAATAAAACGGAGAAGAAATAAATATTGGGGTTGAGTTTTAACCTAAATACCGATAAAACAATAACAAAACGGAGAAGAAATAAATATTGAGGTTGAGTTTTGTCTGTGTGCCGTGAGAAACTTGAGAGAAAAAGAAGAAGTTTAGGGCTAAATTTTATTCCCCTACAGATAAAGTTCGTCAATAGTCCGTATATCTATGCGAAATGCATCTCATATACATGGTTGCCGAAGAACCTATGTCAAGAAATAAATCTTAAACTTCCGAAATTAACTAAATACTTGTGTAAAAATTTAAGGAAATTCCCAGAAATAGTTTGTTTATATGTTTTTGACGCCTAAAATTGGCATAAGATCATCAACATTTAAAATAGCATACCATATTTAATACGAATGGGATTTATTCACAGTTGTTTAGGAATCTTAGAATTATTTTACTTTAATATATTATTTTTTTAAATACGGAAATTCACGGATTCTTTTTCCAAAGTTTTTTTCTTCTATATAAACATCCACGCATATTTTTTTTTCCATTTTTTTCGACAGCCAATCCATAGGTTCAGATTTTATTAAAATCATGTAAACGCGGTGTAAGAATTAGCTAAGCTATCACTCGATTTGGAGCGTCAGATTGAGCCAATTCTATTAAAAATTAACGGTCACGAAATATAGGGGGTATAACTTGCTTTTCAGCCAATCAGGAGCGAGGGTTTTGTTCACCGGACAATGAGAGGGGAGGTTACCGTAACTTTCGACTTGGAGTGAGAGATGGCGTGGGGTTTTTAGGTTGTTGATTTTCTCACCTAGAGTTATATTGACCTCACCTAGTAAATTTTTTTTTGTTTGAAGTCTCGATAAATGACAGATATCTCCGCTCCATGAAATAAACGTCCTTTGGCCGCACCTAAAGAAATGTTCATGTATACCTCTGCAAGCAGAAACACAAATAGAGTTAGTATCACAACAAAGTACTGACATTTACTAAGGCCACCTCTTGTTTCATACTTCTAGTAAAAAAATTCTACTTTTACTAAGAAAACAGATCTAGATACTAACTTCAGAAGAGGTGCTTTTCCAATTGAAACAAATCGAAACCTTACCGCATGGGAACCTAAGATTACTTATTGAAATTTTGTTGCATATTACAATAGAAACAGAAGATGTAACTGCAAGTGCTAGTTCACTAATTACCCCAAGTTATATCCTTGGCGATGTTTCTCCCATTCTTCTGTTTAGGAAGAAAGAAAATGTACCTTTCTATTTAGGGTTTGAGAAAACTACCGACTGATGTAGAACTTTAAATTTAAATATCATTTTTGGACAATGTGAAAAACTCACATATTACTACGGGCATAAGGTTTAATTTCTAAATCTAAGTCCAAAAGTAAGCACGTGGCTCAACATAGATAAAGGTATACATCTATGTTTTACAACATATTACTACGCGCATAAGGTTTAATTTCTAAACCTAAGTCCGAAAGTAAGCATGTGGCTCAACATAGCTAAAGGGATACATCTATATTTTACAAATGAAAAACCACATGCTTACAGCTAAAGTAAGCATGTGACTCAAAAGTTAACTCAACATACCCAAATGAAAAACCACCACAATATACTTTTGTAAATCCAACTCCCACTAAGCCATCATGATATCATATACTCATGTATCTTCCATACCGTAGTCAAGATATCATCATACACTCTTGTGTTTCCTACTATCATCGCTAAGCCACCATCGCATTCTTTAGTCGATCTTACTACCACTGTTAGGCCACCTTCATATACTCACGTACCTCGCATTCCCATTATGAAAAGCCACCATCGTGCACTCTTGTGCATTCCTCCTATACATCCTGCACCCGCTGGGAAATCATGAACTCCGTCTTCTAAACTATTACCAAAAGCACAACATGGGAAATATTCCCGAAGCATAAGAAAATCGTGAAAATTTTCAAATCACATGCATGCCACTGGTTTTTCTTTGAATATCTACCACCTTTACATTTCCCGTTGATTTGTCATACCTGAGATATCATTGAAAAGACAGCGACCTTTATTTAGCACCAACACTTTGTGGTTTCTGAGAAAAAAGAGCATTGCATAATTAACACCTAGTGCAACGGTAATTCAAACTATACAACCAATATAATAGTGGGAATTGTCGACTGGTGTGCATTTTCGATTGGTGTGGCGGGGCTTCGCCCCGCACCCGTAATCTAAATGCATTAGAATATCTTCGGGAAAAATCTTGATTAGTCTGCTTATTTTTAATGGATAAGAAAGTTTGATGACATTTAGTAATATTTTAGTAATTAAACAACTTTTTTGAGCAATCAAACTATATATGTATGTATAGCTTAAAATGGCTTACACCTGGTGAAATTATGAACGATGTTTAGGTTACCTAACAAAAGAAAATTGTGCAGGAAATGGTTAAATTGTGTAGCCTTTATTTAGGCCAGCCTATTAACTACCGTTCATACCAGACTGGGGTGGAGCTAGAAATCTATCTATGAGGGAGCAACATACTGTTAGGGGTAGCAAGTTTTCTTAATTAGGCTTGCAAGTCTATTTTCATCAAAATTTTAGGCTTGGGAGTAAACTTGGATGGGTGTGCAGTTGCACAGCCTTGCTTCCAGTTGCCTCCGCTCCTGATACCAGACATGAGAATTACAACAACAAAAAACTAAGTTCTTATACATTGTCCGGGTCTACATGAGTAACAAAGAGCATGTTTAAAATTTTAAATTAAAAATTGTATTGTATAATTGAGATATAATTGTCATTCAACATATTAATTTTTCTTATTGCGCTTTTGTGCTTGTAGTGATATAAAAGAAATGAAGTATCAGATATGTGTCGTTATATCAACGATAAAGAATAAAAGACGGTGATTATCTCTTACCTATTTGAAATTTAAATTAAATCATAGGTCCTTCCCTTCTCAGTAAAAAACTTTGGAGCAGCAACATCCATCCATGTCACAACCTACACAAAAGCAAAGAAATTAACTACAAAGAATGCACTTTATAATTAAGGGACAAATTACCATTTAATTTAATAGGTTAGTAATTAGAAACAAATTCACTCTTTAAAATATTGGTGATTAAAAATCATTAGAAAAAAAAATCTAAAATCTAAATTATAATAATTTGCTTTTTTGTTGTCATATATACCGCAATAAGATAAAAATGAGTTCAACTTGTACCAGAAAAATTAAAATAAAATGAGTTCAAACCACTAATTCTAAATTAAGATATATTTAAAGTAGATGTTGAATACAAAACAACAAAGATGTTTTCAGTGTGACTCATGCAATAAGAGTTTATACTTCCTTCGTCCAAGTTTTATAGATAGGAGTTGTAATTTTGGGTTGCCCATCTATATAGGTAGTTCTTTGTCTCCTAGATAGTTTTTCCATAGATACCCTTATTTATGATAGTATTAACAGTGCAACATCAACCTATAATTCTAGTTTTCATCAAAAAATAAGGGGTAATATAGGAAAGAAGATGAAGGTATTTGACATTTGCGCCTATAAAACTTGGACGAAAGGAGTAATGTAATTATTTATAAGTAACTATAAGGTTCATCCAAAGATATAGAAAAGCTAATAATGTTGCTGATAGACTTGCTAAAGATGGAACTTCTAAAGAAAATAAAGGCATTTGGATAGGAACTTTACCTGGTTTTTTAATACATGTATTTCAAAATGATGCAAGGGGGATTACTACTCCTAGATTGTTAATTACAGTTCTATCTAGTCTTTGTTAGAGGCCTGCTTATCTACAAAAAAAAGTAAGTAACTATTGAAATCTTATAAAGCATAAACAAACTACTTAATTTTCTTTGAAATCAATAGTAATTCATACACAAAGTGTATCTTGTAGTAAAATAATTGAGAATATCTAGAAATAAATAATTCATAAACCAAAGTAGTTTAAAACCAAAATAATAAAAATTGTTAACAAACTTTATGCATAGAAAACATCAATTGCCAAAAAAGTCTGGATTTTCCAAAATTGCTAAAGGAGGGTATTGGAATTTCTAGGGTGGGTAGCAATCTATATTAAAAAAATAATCCTGGCCATTGGACTTATGGATTGTACCCTCCTACATGAATCATGGGATTTTCATTCTCACTGCTCATCATAAATTATTACTTCGTTAGTCTCTCCTTTTTCTCTGTAGTTGTATTTTAACCTTTTCTTTAGGCTTATTGGTTTGTTTTGTTGAATCATTTTTTACATCTTGGACCTCCAGCCTTTAATTTATAAATAACCCCTTGGAAATATTTCTTCCAGCATGCCACGTATGTTCAGATCACACCGTGAAGTTCAACCGTCATAAATTAACTCTTTACATTTTCTTCAACATATTTCAATTCTTTAATGTTATCATGTTGCAAAAATATTTTTGGTTATCGCATATCTATACATTTTATCCATATAGAATTGGATCAACAAACCACTATATGCTTCGTGCTTCCTTGAGATAGTGATCCTTTAAATTAAAGACCCTACATCTATGACCAAAGAAAAGCTTGTTGTTGCCGATGAATCAACCGCTTTAGTCCATATATAGATAGATGAATAATTGTCTCTGCAATTCCAAGTTATGCTACCTAAAATATATTGAACGGGAAAGGGGAAACTTTCAGAAAATCTACTCTTAGTTTAACATCTTGGTATAAAATCAAAATATAAAAATTAATAAGACCGCTTCCAAGTTTTTTCCTTGTAAAAATAAAAATTACCTAAAAAAAAAATCCATGCCCAGTAAAAAAGGAAAAGATTAAAATATGAAAAACTAATAAGATTAAATATTCCGTTTACTTTTTTTTTATTTTTGTAGATTAAGATCTCGGTATGAAAATCAAAATATGGAAATTAATAAGACTTTTTCAAAGATTTTCCGTATAATTTTTTTTTCATGGAAATTAATAAGATTAAAATACTTTAAAAACAAATCCATGCTGTGTCAAAAATATTCCCGTTTATTCTTTTTTTTTTTTTTTGATTTTCGGTTTTTTAAATCTATCTATTTCAATAATATAGTTGTAGCAAATCTGATGGTCCGGATTTTATTTAAATTATGTTATTCATGGTGTAAGAATAACGTGGTGCAAGAATATTTTAGTGTGTAACTTGTGCTACTCAGCGGACCTGATTGTTGTTTCGGCACCGGTTGTCCAGGTGTACTAAAACATTTTTATTTTTTTCCATGATTTGTAGAGTTTTTTTATTTAAGTTTGATGCTATTTGATAATGAATATTATGGAAATATTGGTTACACGTTGGGTGTTTTTTTTTTTTTTTTTTTTTTTTGATAGGAACACGCGGGTCTAAGGGAAATGTTTAGTCTTGTTTTTAACTTCCAGTAAACTCTATCCAATTCATTTGTTTCAGTTAAGACCCACCCACCTCACTTTAGCCGGAGCCTTCTTCATTGTACCTAGTATTTTCAACATTTCTAACACTATTCTTTTGTGGTTTGTGGTCTAGCAGCGTTGGGAAGCATAAAATCCTAAACGAAAAAAAGAATAAACTTTAGTTCATAATCCGTATCATGTCAATACATTGTTTATTAATACTAACAGTATTTATGGACAACACTACCTCTTTATCTACGAAAATTCATGCCCACCAAATGGTAACCATTTTTATAGTCGTGAGTACATTATCATCCTATTACTTCCTTGCTCTCAGATAATATCGCTTAGAAATCCATTCTATTAATATTTGGCCTCATTCAGATTGTGAACGATATAAATCTCAGAAGCCAAATCCCGTAGCCAAAGGTGTTGCATAATTAACCAATGATGTATCTTCGCATTTTTCACCATACCCATGCGACCACGAAACTGCCAAAATGGAACTGAAGAAAGGAAAAAGAACAAAAAGAATAAAAAGAAATCACATTAGAATCTACTAATTCAATCGAGAAGCTTTGACTGCTTAACGAAACCAAGTAACCAAGATGAAGCATTGCTTGCCTCCTAATGAGACTGCACACTGGAAGCAGCAGCACTGGGCAACCAAAGGTTAGAAGGTACTACTTGAATTTTCATATTTGGAAGGGTTGTGTACCAGTCGACCTTCCCACCTGTTGCTTAACCTTCTATCTTCTTTATATTCCATACTATCATCACCAAATGTGGTGGAAACCCCATCCGGATTCATAATTGCCAGATTTGGATGATCCATATTCATTGTCTTGAGATGATGATACCCATAATCCTCCTAAAAAGACGGCACCTTGTTGATTTGCAGTAGTAGTGGAAGAAAAATTAGGAGCTTTATTAAACAATTTTTATCCTGTAATAATGGAAGGCACTAAAAAATTGTGTGGTACTTCACCAACTGGTAAAAATGACAGCAGCGGAACAAATAGCAAGTGCATAAAATAATTGCGAGCCATCTTCCAAACGAATCTAAACTAATGAAGCAGATATCAACTACATGAAGAAAAAAAAAAGACGAAGTAGACTATTCTCTATCAAATATACTCATAGATAAATACAACAAACTTCCATTAAGCCTCTCCCTGCTGAAATTATGGAGTAGGAAGTTAAAACATGAAGAAAAAAAATCAAACGTCTTTGGCTCACCCACCAACTTATCAAAGCTATATAGTGTCAATCTCTTGTGAATTTTCGTTTTCATTCACACAGGAGGTACGAAAAGTGAAGAACATAATCTCTTATAAATTGCAACATCCACGGATTGCAGACGCAATTGAATATTGGAATTGACCTTGAAAGTGCAAAGGAAAAAATTACATAAAGGGAATATGGGTAATCCTTAATCAAATATCACCCGATGCCGTTGTCACCTTGACCACCCGATGCATCTTAAAGCCAATTAACCTTGGATATTAGCTGAGTTTCTCCTCTTGGATTCTGATCTAAGAATAAAGAGCTGCTTCATAGTCAGACAATTAGGTATCTCAAGCCTAGATCATTCCGAGGATAATATGCACCTGAAATTATTAAAAACCATGAGAAACAATGTTTGGGAGACTATTGATTTTTTGATGAAACACCACAAAAAATACATTGTTGTATTCCATTGCTTCGATGTACAGGGTACCTTTTCTTAAGAATTGTCAATGCCTGTATTGTCGCAGCAAATACACTCCACATACCTACAGAGTAAAAGAGACTATGATGGTTATATAAATTTTGCAGTCCAGATTTAAATTCTCCGTGACTTTCACGTTAAAAGAATTGTACTGCATAAGCATAATACTTGAAAATTAATGTTAAACATGAATTATTGTTTTTTTCCCCTTGTATTGGAGGCACTCATTCATAGTCTACACTCTATAGTACTAAATCCCATCACTTAAAAATCGAAAACATTCTCCAGATTGAAGCAATAAAAGTATCATCAAACCATGAAATAAAACAACCATCACATCTACGGTTCCGTTTTTGTACGTGCATAGAAATTATAAAATTGAGTTAAAGATCGAACCCTGGAGTACGAAGTTAAAACATGAATATAATTCAGACGTTAGTTCAATCCGCAACTTATTCTGTAATCAAATTCCAGCAACGATCAATAGGTAGGTATACAAACCTTGCTTACGGTTCTCCATCTCCCCAACCATTGAAAGTGCGTGTCTGATAGCTTGGCTTGGTATCCTCTATGCGAGAGTAGATGAATGTGCAAACTAAGCATCCATGTATGGCTGTACCGTTTATATATATAGCTCTGTTACTTGGTATCCTCTATTCGGAGAAAAAAAACTAAATATAATTATAAATATAAAAAAAAATCTGGCAGTTCCTAGATTTCATTAACAAAAATATATTTAGTATTAAATAGCAAAATATGGATATATTCTCTTAACCACAATTTCAAAAGATCTTATAAAATATGGAAACCAATATTTTAATTCATTTCCGTTTATTCTTCTTATCTATTTCCGTTAATCTTATAAAATATGGAAACCAATATTTTAATTCATTTCCACTTATTCTTCTTATCTATTCCTTTAATTTTTGTTAAGATTTTGGCATAAAAAAACAAAATATAGAAATAATAATTTTTTGGCATTAAGCATTAAATTATGGAAATAAAAATATTTCCGTTCACAAAAATTGTTTGTTGTTTTTTTTTATGATTACTTTCCTTTTTATTACGTTTTTTTTTATGTAAACTAATAAGATTTCCCATCACGTTTTTTTTTTTGTAAAATATATTTCACGATCTCAAAATCCGAGATCTTAATTTCAGCAAAGTAAATCTTACGGTTTGGATTTTATTAAAATCATGTAAACCCGGTGTAAGAATTTTGCTAAAATTTCAACCAATCAGGTTCAAGGGTTTCGTCGACACCCAACAAAAAAAGAGGGTGAACGCTATCGCCCAATCTAGAGCATCGGATCAAATAAATTAGATTTACAATTAACGGTCACGAAATGTAGGGGGTATAACTTGTTTTTCAGCCAATCAGGAGCAAGGGTTCCGTTGACCGGCCAATGGGAGGGTAGGTTAGCGCAACTCTCGACGTGGAGTGAGAGATGGCGTGGGGTTTTTAGGTTGTTGATTAGAGCAGAAACTGTTTGGTCCGCACTCACCAGGGTCTAAGGATAGGTTTTGACTTCATTCTCAGAAATTTAGGATGGCTGAAGACAAGGCCGGTTCCTATGGGGGTGGCCAACCCACTCATATGCCATGTCAAGAGGCTCGGAAAACTGGCCGAGCCACTATGGTAAAAGTAATAAGCGATCGATCGAGACTACGCCAACAATGATTGAGTTTCGACCGCTAGCGATCGAGTTTCGACCGACCGTTCGGTGGAGACTCGATCGCTTATTAGATAATGATGTAATGGTTATGTCCCCCATATCTTTCTATAAATTCACCCCATTAAATTAAATTTAATCACACTTAATTTTTCATTAACACTGTAATCCTACTCTTTTGTACCTTAATCTTATGTTTAATTTTTAGTTTCTAAGGACGGTTCCTATGTGGGGTGGCTAATCCCCTCATACACCATGCCAGCTGGCCGCGCCACTATGGGAAAAGAGTTAAGCGATCTAGTCTCGACTGCTAGCGACTTCAACTCGACCGACAGCGATTTAAACTAGACCTCCTGCGGTCGGTTCTCTACCGTGTATAAATATCACCATTCTCTTCAGTTTTCATTCACACACAAAAAAAATCTTCCCTTCTAGAGAGCAAACCAGAGCCAAAAAAATTCTTCCCTTTTCTTGCTTAAAAATGAGTTCCAAAACAAATAGACAAACAAAAAGAAATAGAAAAGACAAAGGAAAATCTACTACAGCTAGTGATATCGTATGGGTTTAGGATAAAGAAAAAGAGTTCGCAAATGTTAGGAAACTAGTTGGACCTGGTGTATTTTCTACGCATTTATCTAACCATCCCGAGCGAGTTGGTTTACCTAAAGTAAGAGGTGGGTGGTCTGAGATAACCGAAGTGTTTGGGTTCCTCCCCGAAGCTGTTTAACAACCCTTGCGAAGATATCTTTGGAAGCGTTTATATTTCATGAAAGGCAAAAACTACAGGACTCAAGTTGTGCGAGTTATAGTAGAACGTTGGTGGAACACTACGTTCTTTTTCAAGGATTTTGAGTATGGTAAGTTCTATTTTTCCATTCAATAGTTTAATTTTTAGTTTAGAAACAAACTTTAATTTTTAGAGATTCGAATTTTTAGTTTGATTCAAAAATTTTAGTTTCACATACAAACTTTAATTTTATGACCAAGTTGTTTTTAGGATTCACACCGTTAGATTTGTATATGTTGACGGGAATAAATTGTGAGGGTGAAATAGTACAGCTTAACCAATTAAAGTGGATATCATAAAGAAGATGGAAACAACTACTTCCCTTGTACTCAAATGATACTGAAGGAAAGCCAGAATCCAGACAATTACGCTCATATGGATTAAGAGTGTTTGGGTTGAAGGATTTTTTGAACCATTATGCTGGCAATGGGATACACAGAGTTGAAGATTATCCCGAGGTTGAACGTATTTTTGTGTTATGGGTGTTAGACCAAGTTTTTTCTTTCCCAATGCTAGCTCAGTGGCATTAATTGGTTTTCTCAACTCTTTAGAAGATTCGCCAAATTATGATTGGGGTTCAGCAATTTTAGTTGAGTTATACATAAGTATCGGTGAATGCTCGTGTAAGGATAAAGATATCTTGAATGGATTTTGGGTCGTATTGGAGGTAAGAACCACAATCCCTTTCTATTATTTGATTCATTATCGAGTTAATTGTTAAACTGGTGGTGAATGTACTAACACAACAATGTTCATCGATGTTATTTTTGAGTATTAGTGGTATACTTACTTTAAGGTCTGCAAACCTGAGCTTCACGAAACACGATTAATTTTTCCAATCGTGTATATGTACAAAGCTGATAATTGGATTGGTCAAATTAATGATGGTCAAAATGTCGATGCTATTCGGAGGATGCAACAACTGTGCAGAACTAGTATCAACATTAGGTCAATGTCGTATACTTGTATTTACGAGTACCATGAACCAATAGCACAAAGCATGCTACAGTTAAGCCTTAAGCAACTTGTGTTTTAAGGTCCTATTATGGGTTATGGTATTTGGTACTACGGTAAAAGACATATGTTTCAGCTACAAGGCAGAAAGGTAAAAGCAATCAACCCGTTTCCAACTTCAATAATTTCACAGGATGATTGGATCAAGTTGATAAATAACGGACAACCTTAGGAAGAAGCTGAAGATTTTATCCAAACCCCAGATGATGACTTTGATTACTACAGTTGGTTTCAAAAGGTATGCAAGCTAAATATTGTTGTTCATCCACAAAACTTAGGTAGTGTTGACTTTCCAGCAATTGGCAATTTTCCACTTACAGATCTTCCATCCCAACCTCCACCACCGACGGGCGAAGCATATACGTATCCTAGCAGTCAAATGGGGTAGTCAAATATGCCTCAAATATCTTGGGATGTCCAAACTTTATCACCCGGTGGAGATATTGTTACAGTTCTATTTAGTAATGAAGGTCTGCAGCAGAGGTATCCATACTACAGTGTGTTGGCATCACCAGAAGATTATCAGATCAGTTGAACACTTTAACGCTTCTTTTAGATGAATTCCAGAGTTTTCACTTGAGACAGATGCAAATACATTTGAGTTACGAAATGCCTGAGACTCCGTTAAGGTCAAGTTCTTAAATAGGTTTAGGTCGTGATGTATTTCCCCTGGTGATAGCAGTGTAAGAAGTCGTGGAAGTCGTGGAGGTCGTACAAGTCGTCATTCTACTCTAACTATGGTGGAAGAGACTCAGCTACCAACAACAGCAGCATATGTGGAGATAACGGATATTCGGTTCCAGTCTCCTATTGGTTTCATGCCCCAATATCATGTACTTACTCCTGGTGGTGGCGTAAATATGGATGCATTTAGGAAATCCGCAATTTATACCCCAACAAGTAATTCAGCATTTCACCCATTTCAAGCACCTGTTCATCCAATTCAACCATCTTCGGCACCATATCAAGGTTATGAATCGCCTGATGCTACTCAACCACCATCTCATACTCAAACTGGTGAGTTTTCGGAGGATCAAACAGGCATAGGGGAATATATATATTTGGAAATCCTTAGATGTTAATCGTTAATTTGAATTGTGGTTTAATGTAATTGTACTTTTATTTCATAAATAAAAATCTTCTTTTAAAGTTTTTTACTTAAGTTAAAATTAAGATTTTAAAGCATATAAATTAAATTAAATTTGGGAAACATTTTTAAGATTTCATAACAACTTCCATATCAAAACTCATTTTCGTTGTCACGGAGCCACTCTGCACGACACCTTTGTTCAATGTCCAGCAGGGTTTCACCAGTTCTCATGTTTCGAGCCGCTTCCCTTATCATATCAATATACTTGTTAACATTCTTAGAAATTATGGAGAACCGAGCACTCAACAACATCAAATCACAATTGTTGAGGTTCGTTGTTTCTTCTTCAAATTTTTGTAAAATGCATCCCCAAAACGGAATGGCATGTAATGCGCCATCAACGATTGGATGATTATTGAATAAAATATAATTCATGCAGATGCATTCATATTCTAACGTACTAAAATTACGCAGATGTGCAGCTCTTGCACTTCTTGCTCTTCTTATTTCATTTTCACATTAGCTCGGTGTTCAACTCTTTGATTTTCGGCAGCATGTTGCTCTACTATGAACTGAGCCATGTTCATATTTTGAGAAATTTGAAAAGCTAAGAAAATAGGAAGAAGGTGTGAGCTGAAATAAAATTAGAATTGGGTATTTATAGATGGATGAATTTATGTCTGTTGGATTAGATCTTGTGGACGGTCTAGTTTCTACCTAGCGGTCGAGTCTCAGCTACTACCGGTCTAAAATAGACCGTTTGATGTAGTCTTGATCGAGCGGTCGAGACTCGAGCGCCTGGTAGAAAATTTACCTGTCCTGGCTAAGTGGCAAGTCGAGACTCAAGCGCCCGGTATAAAATTGACCTGTCCTGGCTAAGTGGCAAATTTTCCACTTTGCCATGCCCATAGTGGATGCAAAATTAGCAAACTAATGGCTTTGCCATGCCCATAGGAACCGACCTAATCAATGGATTCTTATGACGAAGAGGTGCATATTCATATGGATCGATGGAGATTTATCTCTTTGTATAAACTATGTAATATACTACCCAAATAAAGGTGAAGAACGATGGATGAATGGTTTACCCAGTATGAGTTATTGGGGTAAAATTCATGAAACCTTCTGCACAGAGACATGTAATCCTCATAACCGAGATCGGGCTGCTTTGTTTTGTCGATTCATGACTATCAAAAAAGATCTTGTGGATTTTATAGCTATGAGACAGATTGTCAATCAATATCGTCTTAGAGGTGACACCAATGCTGAATTGGGAATATGAACTCGAGACGAATGGCGAAGATGGAAAGGAAGTTTTTTTGAATACGAAGCGCATTTCCAAATTCTTAAGGAGTTTCTCATAACTCGTATGGGATGTTAGTTTTAATGGGATATTTTTCTTGTTAAATGGGTAGGATGTGGAGCTTTAATGTAATGTTTAATTTCAATAGATGTTGTCAAGTTTTAATGTAATGTTTAATTTTAATGGATGTTGTCAAGTTTTAGTGTAATTCAAAAATCCAATAATGAAAAACTACTACAACTTCATTCATCTTAACCGAACTATTACATTTTCATGGAAATTAAAGATGATACATTAATTAAGTGGCACTACTTCATCGTGGTCTGATTCATCATCCTCATCTTCATGTTGACCTTCAAATTGTTTTTCCAAATTTCTCTTCTTACGTTTTTCTTCCAACTCCTCTGCTAACCTGTCCGTCTCCGTCTCCCATACCATCAATTGTCTGAGGGTCATTGTTTAGATGTTTTTGCATTTAGAATCTTATTCTTATCATAGTCTGAGAAAAATTTCTCTTGAGTTTGACGATATTTTTTCATCTCTCTAGTCATGAATTGTCGGTCTACTTCTCTTTGTTTTTCGACGGTCTTCTGATGATCAATTAAAGTTTCCAAAAAACCTTCACTAGCTTCTCCTTCTTGTGCATCTTTTCTCGCTGCTCTTGCATTGTTTCTTCCTAATTGTTTTCTCTTAATCGCAGCATTGAAATTCAAGTTCGAATTTTTGTTTGTTGTGGTTTCAGGTGAAGAAAATGGATTCTCCGAAGGGGGTTGAGATGAGATGGTTGCGAAGATGGTGAAGGAGAAGAAGTGTATGGTGAACTTGCAGGTACATTATGCAAATTTTCTAACAATTCTGGATTATATTTAGGCAACACTTTCAAAATATGATAACAACTTTCATAACAAAAAAATTTCCCATGCTTTTGGTGCCAATCATTTCGACATTTTTTTTTCCACATCAACATCGACAAGACCGCTCGCTCGAGCACGAGCAGCTTGCATTATAGAAGCAACATACAAGACAACTTGGTCCTTGATTGTAACGAAGCGACCGGATAATCCATTTGCATCACGACCGTTGATGTTCATAGTTTCTTCACGAAATTTAACAAATATTTTATCCCACAACTTGGTACATTGTTGTTAGGCACCATCGATACTATCTTGTGTAAAGAACACATAGTTTCTGCAAATGCTTTCAGCTTTGGCTATGGTAAATTTTGCACCCTTAATCTTCTTTTGACTAGTCAATTGAGAATTAGATTGAGACATATTAAAAAAAAAATACACAGTATGAGTGAATTGTAGAGAAAGTGGGAGAGTTGGATGATGAAATTTGTTTTCGATTATAACAAATGTGAGAAGTGTCAAGAGTAGAGAAGGTGTGGGTTAAAATGAAAATGTAATTGGGTATTTATAGGGGGGGAATTTATAGCCGCTGGAGAAGATTCTACTGGGCGATGAAGACTACACCGCTAGCGGACTAATCTACTCCGCCCGATTTAGTGTAAACTAAACGGTCGAAACTCGACCGCTCGGTAGAAACTAGACCTGGCCTGGCTAAGTGGAAAATTTGCCTCTTAGCCAGGCTTGTTTGCCACTTTTCCATTCCCATTATGGGTCCAAAAGTGGCAAACTTAAGGCTTTGCCTCTTTCATGACCGGCCAAATCGTCGATGTGTATTTCGCAACATAAATAAGACATCCTCATTTCCGTTTTAGTTTAATTTTTCCTTCAGGGGAACTAAACTTTATTCTCAATAATTTTAAGATTTTAGATTTATTTAGATTATATGTTTACAATATTCGACGAACTGAATAAGGAGTAGTGTAATAACCCAATTTCTTTCTCTTATCAAATCCACTACCAACATTTGACCATTCTGAATAATGTATTCATTATCGGGATATAAGATGCAAAAAGCTTTCTCTTCTATCCATACATCCTTCCACGTATTTACATCCTCTCCGTTCCCCCACAATTCATCTTGCAGAAATATTAAAGTCATCCATTACTCATTTTACACCGATCCGAACAGAATATTTTTTTATGATCCACTTACCATTTCTTGATTTAATTTAGCTTTAAAGAACAAAGATCATTCATAAAATCCTTTCTGAATTTTCCACAACTCCTAGTCTTCTCAATCCTAGCCTACCTTCCTCAATTGGAGCACAAATATTATCCCAATTCAAAGTTACTACTTTATTTTTTATAGAATCCCATGTCCATAATAAATTTCTTATTATTCTTTCACATTCTTTGATAATAGTCTTAGGCCACTTATATATTGACATGTTATAAATTAATATACTAAATAACACTGCCTTGACCGAATCAATCTCTCCTGAAATGCAAATAACCTACCCTTTTATCCTGCAAGTTTGCTCCGAATTATCTCAACAACAACCCATACATGACAAGATTTTATCCTTTAAGGAACTAACATTAACCCCAAATACTTGTCAGCAAAATGATAGAGCTGCATTTGATAATCATGAGCTATATACTGCTTTCTACTTAAGGAGGTTCCACCAACAAAACATGTACTTTTTGCTACACTCACCAATTGAGCAGAAGATTGTTGTTATTCCTTCAAAACTTCCAAAATCTCCTCACGTTCCTCGTATCTCGGTTACAAAACAAGAATATATCATCTTCGAATAAGATATGAGTTGGATAAAATCCCATTTCTATCAACCATGAGAATAAGAGTTTTATCTTCGACTATATTTTTCAATATCCTAGTAAATACATCGTATGTCATAACAAACAAGACATGTGACATAAGGTCACCCTGTCTGAGCCCTCTATTCCCATCAAAAGATCCAGCAGGTCCTCCATTAATTAAATATAAATCTTTGTTGAAGGAAATAAAACTTTCAACCAGTTGATGCACTTATTAGAAAATCTTATCATATTCATAAATTTAAAAAGAAACTCCCAACTTAGAGAATGTCAATCTTAAATTCCACATTAATTACCTCCTCTCCTTTTAGTATCCAACTCATTAACAAGTTCTGAAGATAAAATTATATGTTGAATGTTCCTTCCTTGATGAAGGCACCTTCTTGAGGAGTTATCATCTTACTCAAGATACAATTGATTCTCGTAGTTAATATCTTAGTGAAAATCTTAATAATTAAGTTACTTAATCCAATATGTCTAAATTAATAAGATTTCTTTGCACCCTGAATCTTAGGCAATAATACAAGAAGTTTGAATTCATACCATTAGGAATAAACCCACTCCTCCAGCAATCTTGCACAGCTAACACCAAATCTTAACCCAAAATTCCTCAACAACTTCTATAAAACCAGCTTCCAAATCCATCAGGATCTGGAGCACTATTTGGGTTTAAATTATAGACTGATGCCTTAATTTCAGTTGACCAAGGAATGGAGTGAATTATATAACTATCAGCAGATGGAATTATATTTGGAATATGGTTCATCAAGTTCCTAGAAAATATTAACCTCTTGACATTTGAACTTATCTTCAAAATGTTTCACTAGAATATTTGAAATCTCTTGATGGGTGGAAACTAAACTTTCATCATCTTGAATCTCCGAAATAAAATTCTGAGCCTGCCTAATCTTCATAAAAGTATGGAAAATGTTAGAATTAGCAGATCCATCCTTTAACCATTTTACTCTAGCCTTTTGATGAACAATCTTCTTTTGTTGGTGTGTAAGTATCTCTTGCATGTCAGCAGGATTTTTATCTGATTTCAAAGAACCACTCAACACATAATCATCATTAGTTTTTTTTTTAATTTCACATTCACATCCCCAGAAATTTCCCAATTCCACTTCTTTATAATCAACTTCACTTTCTTCAATTTAGACAAAAATTTGCAGATAGGAGATCCACTACATTCTTCTTTCCAAGCATCCTCAACAATTTTTAAAAAACCCTCATGAGTTAACCAAACCTTTAATGCTCTAGAAGGAACATTAACAGGTCTATAAATTGAGTTATTAACACCACATAATGGATTATGATATGATACCCCTCTTGTGCCCTCATTATACTCCTAATTAGGATAAATATGTAACTTTATCCATATTACACATCACTCTTTTAACTCCAACCCTATTGTTACACCAAGAAAACTCAATCCCTGACTTTGGAGCTTGCATTAAACTATAAGAATCAAGATAGTTATTAAAATCCATAGATTACTCTAAATGGATTTCTTACACATTTCTTTTCATCCTTAGTATTAAAATAACAAATGAATGATGCGTGTCGTAGGTGCAATCAAATTGGTGATTTTAAATCCACTCAATTAGTAAATAATATAATGGAAGTCAAGTTCGTTCCCACGAAGAGCAGGGATATTTAGTTGTGAAAATGTCACAATGGGGGATTTTGTTTTAGATTTTAAAGCTAAATAAATGATAAAGCAATGAAAAGTAATTAAGATTGCAAGCAATGGGGAGAAATATGATCAGGGAATCCTTCTTCGTTATTAAACCGTCATCAAGTTATTATATTCATCCATTAATACAATTAATCACAGATTACTACCAACCGTGGAATAGAAGCTAGCTCAGTGTTATCCCCTAAATTCCTTATATCACTGAGTACGGAAGCTCTCCAATACCAGATTCTATTCGTCTAAACCACCTAGTAGTAGCTCACTCAAGGTGTAATTTGGTCGAATGCTTTATCTTTTGTGAATTATAGATTGTACTTAGTAGTTAGACTCTTAGCTCAAGGTCCACTTTCTAGTGTTGTTTACACACACAATCGCTACACAAAATCCCTCTGCAAGGTCTTGTCTTCTCTACTTTTGTATGCATTATTCGACTATTACTTATCTCCTAACTCAATACTAGCATTTGATTGAATCAACAAATTAATTCAGTTGGCCACCTAAATAATCTATCAATCAATCATAAATATTCTAATTAGTATAAACAATCAATAATCATGTGAAGAACTTCACAATAGATTTATATAATAACTCAAATCATGTCTAGAACTTAGAATTCATCCCCAATCACTAAGAAGTTTAGCTACTCATGGGATTAATGAAACCCATGAGATACATATGATAAAATAGAAAAGAAATAGTTACGGCGATGAAATCGCTCCAAAACCCTAGCTTTTCTTCTCTTGTGTTTTTCTCTCCAAAGGCTTGATAAAAGATTAATAGATTCTCCCAAAAATATTTGAAAAGTCTCTTATATAGTGTTGATGTGCTCGTGCTCGAATCTCGTGTAAAACAGTCGCCAAAACTAGCCAAATCCGTGCAAGTTCTCATAGCCCACGTCAAAACACTCTTCATGGGTTCGGTCATGAACAGTACAACCCAACCCAGTCCAACTCTCAACTTCCTTTGTCTTGTCAGTTATACGGAACCGATAACCTATTTTCCAGAAATTCCCCTTGACAATTCTTCTCTTCTCCTGTATTTGCTTACAGCTGGAAAATACCACCGTAGGTTTGCCTGTTATTGTCTACGGTAGAGTGCCCCATCCGTATGCTCGCATGGCTTTACCTACGGTTGAGTTTCTCACCGTAGGTTTCCCTGAATTTCCATACGGTTGTAAAACCACTCCGTAACCTTCCTGTCAAGGCTAGTTGTCCTACAACACCGGTAATCTCTGAACTAGCTGAAGACCAACACAACAGTCAATAAACTAAGTCCATTCTTCCTTATTAATCTGCCACACAATGTACGGGTTGTTTTCCTTTGAATAGAATCTAGTTACTGACTTTATAATCTGTAAAAACTAATATCAAAACTATAAATAAAGAAGTTTCATCTCCACAAGTCTCTGTGGAAGATATTCACCAAAACTCATTTCCTAAGTTGGTATCAGACTTTTCGATCCAACCCACGCTTCCATATCAAAACCAAAAAAAATAAAAATACATAATCACTTCCATGGCAGCAAATACCAATAGCCTCCGTCAAATTCAAATTCATCATCTAGTTACCCTAAAGCTCACAGAAACAAATCATATTCTATGGAAAACACGGTTCAAGCCAATCCTTAAAGGATATGGTCTTACAGGTTTCATTGATGAAACACAAGTAAAAACCCCAAGAACCCAACCCAATTCTGATGCTATCAATCCATCATTTACTGAGTATGAAGAATAAGACTCTCTTCTTGTAGGCTGGCTGAATTCTACATTGACTCCTGAGGTAGTTGGCAAAGTAAGTGGTCTGGAAACTGCCAAACAAGTCTGGGATACACTGCAGGGTCACTTTGCACCAAAAACAAAGGCTTATCAGATGAGTCTTAAGAAACAACTTTATAATATGAACAAAGGTAACAAAACTTTGAAAGCTTTTCTAACTGAGGTTAAAAGTTTATTTGATCAGCTTGCAGCTTCTGGATATGCTGTCTCTGCTGATGAGATGAAACAATCGATCTGCAATGGACTAAATCAGTCTTATGACCCCGTTGTCACTGCTTTGGAACGATTGAGGAGATAGAAATGGAAACGTTTGATGCGCACCTGCTCACTTTTGATATGTGTTTGGAACAACAACTTGCGTTGTTGCAGCAACCATTAGCTAATGTTGCTATGACAAGCTCTTCATCATCCAGCAACAGACCTCCTCAAACAAGATACAATAATCAAGGAAGACAACCAAACCATCTCAATAACAATCAGTCTTATCAAAGACCCAACAATCCAGCAAGCCAAGGTCCTTGTCATATCTGCAAGAAACGAAACCATCAAGCTGATAGGTGTTGGTTTCGCTATGCAAGGACAAATAACAATCAGCAAAAGCAACCGGCTGCATATATTGCGTTTCCTGGAGGACAACAAGATAACCAGTGGGTGACAGATACATGTGCAACACATCACATGACTGTAGACATGAGAAATTTAACAATTCCACATGAGTATGATGATGCTGAACAAGTTCATGCCGGTAATGGTAATACACTTAACATAGCCAATATTGGTAATGCCTCTTTCAAATATAAATCAAGATCATTCCTCTTAAACAATATTTACCATGTACCTCAAATAAAAACCAACTTACTGTCAGTTTCTCAGTTCTGTATGGATAATGATGTATTTTTTTAATTTCACACATCTTATTTTGTTGTGAAGGACAAGTGCACGGGGATAACACTGCTGCGAGGGAAGAATAGGAATGGGCTTTACATCTTTGAAGGAGTTGACAAGATCAGCACTCCAACCAAACCACAATCATATGTCTCATCTACTTTCCCATTGTGGCACCAGCGTCTAGGTCACCCTATGCTCCGCACTGATTCTAAAGTTTGTCATCAGTTTTCTCTACCTGTTTCCAATAAACAATTTGATTATTGACACTCTTGTCACATTAGCAAGAGCAATAAGTTACCTTTTCCTGTTAGCAACACTATTTATGATAAGCCTTTGAGCTTAATTGTTTCAGACATTTGGGTCTCTCCTAATCTATCTAGAAATGGTTTTCGCCACTATATGCTTCTTATGGATGTATATTCTCACTTCACATGGGTTTTTCCTCTTGTACAACGTTCAGATGCTTTACAAACATGTATTCAATTTCGCAAACAAGTTGAGAATCTAACTGAGCATAAAATCAAAAAAATTCAATCTGATAATGCATTAGAATATAAGAAGTTCATTGCATATCTCAATGATATAGGAATATAACACAAATTCTCTTGTCCACATACATCACCTAAAATGGTCTTGCTGAACATTGAATTCGTCATGTCACAGAATATGGCTTAGCTCTTTTATTTCATGCTCATATGCCAACCTTTTTTCTGGTCAGATGCTTTTACCATAGCCTGTTATCTCATTAACAGACTCCCTAAGTCCAACTCACAAAACAAAACTCCTTTGGAACTTCTTTTTCACAAGAAACCAAATTACACATTCTTAAAAGTTTTTTGATGTTTGGCATATCCATGTCTTAGGCAGTATAATGCTAACAAACTAGAACCGAGGTCTTTGCCATGTGTATTTATAGGATACAACGGTGCACATAAAGGTTACATGTGTTTGCATAGGCAGACAAATTGAATATACATCTCACGCCATGTACGTTTTGAAGAGGACTATTCCCATTCTTTCCAAAGTAGCAAAGTAATCCTCTGCACTCTCGAGGTACGTCCTTTCTGATACTAGTGTCTTAATTTCTCCACCTTTTAGACACTGTACATTAACCAACCCTCAGGTACAAGATTCCTTGCCATCACCATCTCCAAGTTAGTCACCTGCGCAATCATCACCTGTGTTATCTTAAGTACCAGCTTCACCAGCTCCTGAAATTGCAGTCACTCCGACAGTTTCTGAACAAGAAACATCAAGTACAACAGATGATGTCACTTCAACTATTCAGTCAATGCATAGCAATTCATCTGCAGAGCCACAAGTTCAGTCTACTGCTCAACAACAGGGTCATACGATGGTAACACGTGCAAAAGCAGGAATAACCAAGCCAATACAAAAACTTTGCTTGACAGCCACAAAACATCCGTTGCAATATGAGGATTTTATGGAGCCTACATGTTACTCAAAAGTCTGCCTAGAACCTAAATGGAGAACAGCAATGGATGTGCAGATCAATGCTTTGATAAAAAATGGTACCTATTCACTGGTAAGTATGAGAATGACATGAATGTGGTTGGCTCAAAGTGGGTATCGTATAAAGAGAAATCCGGATGGCACGGTGAAACGATATAAAGCTATCCTAGTCGCAAAAGGGTTCAATAAGCAAGAGGGGATAGATTATGGAGAAACCTTCAGCCCAGTGGTTAAAAAATGAACAATCAGGCTAGTACTTTCGATTGCAGTTATGAATCATTGGCCGCTTCGACAACTGGATGTAGAAAATGCATTTCTGGATGGGGAGCTAGAGGAAGATGTTTATATGAAACAACCAGCTGGATATGTGGATCCTAACTTTCCTAATCATGTCTGTAAACTGCATAAGTCATTGTATGGCCTTAAACAGGAGTCGTAGGCTTGGTTCTCTAGACTGAGTGGTTATCTCATCGAACTAGGCTTCACTGCTTCAATTGCAGACAGTTCATTATTTGTGCAGCAAACATCGGATTGCATAACATATGTACTGATATATGTGGACGATATAATAGTTACCGGATCAAGTCCAGTTCTTATCGATAAGTTAATCTCTGACTTAGCTACTGTTTTTGCAGTCAAAGACATGGGAACTCTCTCTTTCTTCTTGGGAGTTGAAGTCATAAAGCAGGGCAACAATATTTTACTTACCTAACGGAAGTATATTGCAGACTTGCTCCGGCGTACTAAACTGGATAGCATCAAACCTGTATGCTCCCCACTAGCAGCTCAAGCTAAACTGCTAAAACAAGGCACTGAAAAGTTCTTCGATCCAACGTTGTATCGCAGCGTAGTAGGGGCTCTCCAATACTTGCATATCACTCGTCCAAATATTTATGTTGCAGTAACAAAGGCTTGTCAGTTTATGCATGACCCATATATAGAGCATTGGGATCTAGTTAAACGTATTTTGCATTACTTGAAGCATACGGTGGAGTATGGTCTTCTTCTCCGACCAACTGAGTGTACATCTCTGCATGCTTACACGGATGCAGACTGGGCAGGGAACTTGGATGATCGACGCTCAACAAGTGGTTATTGTATTTACTTTGGTGGAAATCTCATATCTTGGAGTGCCTGTAAGCAAAAAACTGTCAGCAAATCAAGCACATAAGCTAAATATAGAGGTGTGGCAATAGCAACTTCAGAACTCATTTGGATCCAGTCGTTGTTAAAAGAACTTGGTGTAGCTTCAATAACACTGATAGACACATCTTTGTGTCTAAGTTGTCCTCAATTTTCTATATTGTTGGTACTCGATTTCGTACTAATTTTGGTGTTTTATGTGTTTGTAGGTATTTTTGGGAAATAATCATTTTTTGGAAAAATCGGCTCGAAAAATTGCTCAGGGCACCCCCGAAGGACAATTGTTAAGAGGATTCCTATATTGGATAAGGGGCACCCAGTTGATAAGGGGTACCTTCCTGATATTCGCACACCTAGGACCGGATAGGGGGCACCCCTTCTTCTAGGTTTGAATCTGTCAAATGGCGGGAAATTAAGACAGTTTACTGCGTAAGTTTCTGGTGGATTTTTGGAGGAGTTACAGTGAGACTCAATCACTGATTTCGATTGGGATGGACTTGATAGGCCCAAAGAATGATGGTATGGGTGTTCGAATGGATTTAATTGGGCTAGACAATCGTGTGGCGAGAAAACAGAGGTTGAGCTTTACACAGGTTTTGTTAAACTACTTCCCGTATTTTCTGTGTGGTTTCCGGTGTCGTGCATGTGTTTGAGTCGATCAAGAGATGTGCAGAAACATGCTGGAGAGATTTAAGATGGAGTATATCGCGTGAGAAGCTAAATCAGGGAAGTCACAGCTTTGGAAGAAAATCAGTGTGCATGAGAATATCCGAGATCTTTGTGCAGTGACGTGTGACTATAGGTAGTTGGTTGCGATATGGAAGGTATTGGGAACGTTATTGGAGTGATTGAACGCAACAAAACACATGAAAAGCAATAGAAGGAAATAATCCCGTGAAATCGTATCTTATTTATTACACGGATTTTGGGAGTAATGGGGAGGATTTGCTTAGCCCTGTTGAGTATAAATAGAATCTTGGGGTATCACAGAGGGGGGATGGATAGTTAGGGGAAGAAATCAGAGCGAGAAAAGGGAAGTTGTTGTGAGTTTTTATCATCAGCAGGGAGGAGGAGAAGAAGAAGAACAGACAACGCTAGAAGACAGTCGTTTATCGACTGTGATCTTTTCTCCTCTTTGCGACTGTTGCTTCTGCGACAGTTTTGTGATATAATTTTGTAATAGCTTCTTTGCACCATTTGTAATGCCTGTAGACCAATGCAAATCTCTGTTTTCTAATATTTTTCCAATAAAAACACCATTTGAGCCATGAGTTATCTTTTTGAGTGTGTTTTCACCATGTGGAGCTAAACCCCAACACTGGGACGACGGGGGAAGCTGTATTTCGTCAATGTGGTAATTTGATTAATTCTTTTATTTATTTTTTGCACCTATTTATGATGATTTATGATTTCTATTAATTATTTGTGACTTTGTTTGATGACGCATGCTTAGTTCTAGGTAATTTTGATGCTTCATGCTTACAATATACAACTAGTGTTTTATGAAATATACTTTGGCAAAGAATAGAGTTAATATTTCTTTTATGTTGAGCTATAATTGCCTAGGATTAATTTCTGAACCACTTGAATATGAAAAACAGTGAAATCTTGAGTCCCAATAAATTCTTCATCCTGTGACATATTTTGTACATATTTTCTTTATTTCTAGCATTTTCTATTATTTAAGTCTAAAATCAATCTCATCAAGTCCGAGTGAACGACAACCTTATTTACCACTATCTAAAATTCGAACAAACTCCTACACTATGGTGTGATAATGTAGGCGCAACGTATCTTACAGCAACCCCTGTTTTCCATGCACGAACCAAGCATATCGAAATCGAATATCACTTCGTTCGAGAAAGAGTTGCTAGCAAAGAACTTCAGGTGAAATTTATCTCTTCTAAAGATCAACTTGCAGACATCTTCACAAAGGGCTTGGCAGCACCACGTTATCAGTATATTCGTGACAAGTTGAACATCCGCAATTTCCATCTCAACTTGAGGGGGAGTGTCAAGGCTAGTTGTCCTACAACACCGGTAATCTCTGACCTAGCTGAAGACCAACACAACAGTCAGTAAACTAAGTTCATTCTGCCACACAATGTACGTGTTGTTTCCCTTTGAATAGAATCTAGTACTGACTTTGTAATCTGTAAAACCTAATATCAAAACTATAAATAAAGAAGTTTCATATCCACAAGTATGTGTGGAAGATATTCACCAAAACTCATTTCCTAAGTCTTCCCTGTAAACTCCAACTTCTTTTCCTTTTCCGCCTCCACTTTACTCAGCAAAACTCTCTTACTCCATCTTTCATACTCCTCCTCTAACTCGTATCCTGGCACAGTAATACACCTCAGTTCTGTTTCCATGCCGTCAACCACATTCATCACGTATAACATCAGCACCAAGCAACCACCATAGTTCAAATCCATCTTTGTCTTATCACTTCCCCCGCTCTTACTCATTTCATCACTGCCATTAACCATCAACAGCTTCCTTTATGACCTTCATCTTGTTTCATCACTTTCATTATCTCTGCCAGCTGCCAAACCTTCTCTCGATCATCAGCTTTGTCCTCTATCTCAGGCAACAATCAATCATCAATCTGCGTCCATACCAATCACTCCCAGCACCATCTCAGTCTTCATCGAGATTACCACTAAGCTCGAAGTCCATACCATCTCCTCTGTCACAATGAATCCCGCCACCAATGATCACTTCACTTCCAAGATCGAGCAGCAAATCAGTCTTGGAGGACTGACAGTCCATACATGTTCCTTGGATGCCTTTAATAATTTGGGCGGGTGCCCTTATAAATTATGTGCTTCGATATTTTCACGAACTTTGACTTTCTTCAAACGCCCATAAAATCTTCATACGACGTCGGAATGACTCCATTTTTTCGATGTTGGCTTCTTCTTTTCGTCATCTTCAAGCTGATAGCAAGAACTTCTATAGTAGAGCGAGTTCCACTTGGTCTTTGGACGTTCTCCGTTTGTAGCTAACTTCTTTCTTTGCACAATTAAGTGCCAATTTGCTTCTTTTTGATGATTCCACTAATAAAACACAAATAGATAAAAACATACGTAATATACAATAATTTGCAAGAATATAAGCAATTACTAGCACGTAATTGATACCAAATATATATGAATTATGCACTTATCAAGTTCTTCCCATAAAATTCTTCTATCAACTATCACTTTAGCACCATGAACCCTGTTACAAGAACACTACCTACATCTACTGTAACAACATGTCTTGTTATTGATATCACACAAGGATCATTTATTTAAGCACTCCAGCACAACCAGATGTTCCCTTTCCTACAATAACTATTATTATGTATTAAACTACACCTCATATTAGGCAACCTGATCTTTTTGACAAAATCAGAGGTAATACTAACTTTGGATTCAACAATACACACTTTGAATGACTAAAAGATTTAACTAAAGTCTGTAATTTGTGTTTGGATTTACTTCTTATTAAGCCTTGGACATTCCAGAATAGAACACTCATTTAGACAAGGAATTTATGAAGTAGGGCCTCCCTTCCCATAACCAGCTTTAGTAATATTTCTTACAGCTTGTTTACTTGTTGTAGTTATACTGACAGATTTAGTTTGTTTGGTAACAGTATCTTTAGCAGGACCTTCAAAAATAACCTCCTTTCTTATAGAAGGAATGATTGTAATCACATAATTACTTGCAGAACTACCACCTGCTAACATTTTACTCACCTCCAAAGTAGGAAATTCTATGTGTGAATCCAAAGCATTCTCTTCAAGCTGTTGAAGAACATCAAATATTCCAGAAGGACTCCCACCAATCACTATTTCTTCTATAACCTCGTTTTCTCTTACATCCTCAACATTTTTTCCTCTCCCCTTAGTGTCAACTTTCTTATTTTAAGGAGGGAAGATATCATATCCAATCACAGTATCTTGATGCTGTTAGAGCATAGCTCGGTTGAACTCACAAAGCGTTGGTATGTCAAGTTTGGTCGTCATATTTTAGTGTGTCAAAACTAATCTAAAGTCACTTGATTATATACTAGAGTCAACTTCGTTTAGGTTAGACTAGAAAGTTTAGGAATGTTGAGACATACAAGTATTACTCCGAAGACCTAAAGAATGTGAAGAAGAAGCGAACTACAATGACGACATCATCCTTCCTCTTGAGGTTAGTAATATTGACTTGAACTGTTTCATTCTTAACGTATCTTTCAAGTCGTGTTATATTGAAAACATAACTGTGAAGCTTTATATACTGTACATATTGTATAATACTCTAGTGATGTGACACGGTCATATTTGTATGATCATAGTATTAGGGAATTAGACTACGAAGTATAACGTTTATCTTTTGAACTTCGTAGATATGACATCGACATAATCTTGTATATACTGTTATGATTATGTGAATGGGTTATGGTGAAGATTTCATCCTAGGAAACAATGTTTTACATTCGTATAAAGGAAGTACATGCATGAACTTGTTTTATGAATCGAAAGGGAAATCATTAGGCTTATTGGTACGGATATTCATTGCAAACCATTGGATTACCAATATGTGTGAGATGGTAGAACCGATCGTAACTTTGTTATGTATCTTGGTATAACTAATCACAATGCCTGACTTATGATTTGGTATGACTATTTTTTAGTAATTGGTGTAACCGATCCTTAGTAATCACCATGAGATGGTATGATCGATATTTGTAATTGGTGTGACCGATCCTAGTAATTGGTGTAACCGATCCTAGTAATTGGTGTAATCGATCCTTGTAATTGGTAATCGGTCTTGGTAATTAGTGTAACCGATCCTAATAGCTGGTGTGACCGACCACAAGCAATACCATGGAATATGGTAACCGGTCCTGGTAACTTGTGTGACCGATCACAAGTATTTCCATATTGAGGTATAACCGATCCTAGTGATCGGTAGAACCGATTGAACCCATGTATGTGATTTGATATTTGATCGATTACATAGTTATCTTGGAATATAGGTCAACCAATTCTAAACTTGTTTGGAAGTGTGGTATAACCGATTCCAAGAATGTAAATCCATGTAAATATGAATAAGGATTTACAGTGAAGAGATATCAACATACTTTGAACATGTACAGTAGCTCTTATCATTTATTGTTCAAAGATATTCCTTAGTACTCAAGGAGATCCTCTGCCGAAATAAATTGAGAATCTTTTAATTAAGGTTTTTGGTTTTATATACTTTAATTACCAGCAATTAAATACATATTTCTAGAGAATAAAAAATTAGTAATGTGCATTTACTAATTGGAAATTTTGTATTGAGAGATTTCGGAAATTTGGGACAAGCATTTATTGGAATTAGGAAAACAGAATTTTGCTATTCATTGCATATCTTGAGAATATTTTAGGTTTTGGAAATTCCTTGGTGTCCAAACATCCTTGGTCTATAAATACCTAAGTTTGCATTTCTAGCAAACTATCCTAAGAGCCAGGCAAACTTCATTCTTGTTGTTTCTGGTGGAGCCGTCTAATCGGAGAGGGAATTATCCTAATTAGGTGAAATCTCTTATGACCGCTCGTTTAAAGACTTCTGTGGGATCAATAAGCTCTACGAGTACCGCTGGTGGGAAACTAGATAATTATAGTGTTATTAGCTTTCAATTGATTTGATTGACTAACGGTTGTTGAAATTTTGATTGCACCTAATTTGTTTATTCTTGAGAATCTTCTCTTCTGATATAAGATTAACTCAAACTAGATCGAAGTAACGATGGGATCTTTAAAACTGTTTGTAGATCTAAAGACATCTTGTGATAATCCATTGTTAATAGACTCCATTCTGTGTGTGATTGATCACAAGAGATTCAAGTGGTGTTGTGCAGGTGTTTATTGAAGATTAAAGAAGATTTGAATACAAAGAAGATTTCTTATTAGTTCTCATATCTTTGTGTGTGCACAAACCTTGATCAGCTGGGATCCAACTAGAATCAGATTTATTCATTTGATTAGTTGCGTGAGATCGGTATTCTCAATATATCTCTTTGATATTTATTTTGATTGAGTGTGAATCTAAACTTAACTACTTTTGTAGTTATTAGGAAGATTGATCTAACCAGGCAAAGGAGTTTATTAGAATAAATGGAAGAGCCTTTGCATATGACTTGAGATATCTTTATCTTGAAAGAATCAATAGAGTTGTTACCAAACAGATTTGTTATTCCTTTACTATTTGTAATACGATCCAAAGGAATTGTACCAGTGCGTGACCTTCGAAGTCAGAAGCGCATGGATACGGAGGAAACTAAGTGAACTAGGGGCAGTTGCTTGGTCTCAACTATACGAAGTTGGTGTAGATTTTTTATAGCCTCTTAATTCTTAGAGTATTCAATTCTGAACTAGGTCCCGGGGGTTTTATGCACTTGCAGTTTTCCTCGTTAACAAAATCTTGCTATGTGATTTACTTTTGTTTTCCGCAATTATATTTTTTTATATAATTTAAAGTAAATTACATAAACGTTAACTCCGATATAATTGATAGTGATCCTATATGTTAGAGCACTGCTCTGTCGAACTCGCAAGCGTTGCTATCTCAAGCTTGTTTGTCAAGTTTAGTTGTCAAAACTATAAGTCTTGATTTCTAGTCTACTTATAGCTATGTCTCGGATTAGGATAGAATGTGTAGTTGAACTTTAGACTTCACGACGTTCATCGATTGAAGACGAAGAACTACTAAGGGGAGTTTGTGGAACTTCATCAACAAAAGGTATGTGGAGACTTGAACTCATTTATCACTCAAAAGTCTATTCTATTCTATCTCCTATTGAGACAAAGTCGTATAGCTATATAGACTTTACATTATACACATTTGATATTTTGAGCTGAGTTTAACTCGCTTATATCTTTCTCGAAATATGTGTTGGAAAGCTTTTGCTTTAACTACATTAAGAATTATTCTTGACGAAAGTCAAAAGATGATCATGTGAAAATCACCTGGTAACATCTTACATGATTTGTGTGAGACAGTCATTTGATGTAGAATCGGAATTATTCGTAATGATCATTCGATCACTTGAAAATTGCTTATAAGCTAATAGTTTGTGTGAGACAGTTATTGTCGTATTCTAAGAATGTTTCAATTATTGAAATGGGAGTTTAAAATAATTAATCATTGTTTGGATATAACACAATATGCATACCCGTATGAAAAGTGTTGTAAGAGTAATTCAGGTCCGGGAACCAAGTATGCATACCCGTATGCAAACGGTTTTGACTGTCAAAGTATCGGAACTAAGTTTGCGTACCCGTTCGTAAGCTTATTCACCTGAGTTCGGTCCGGAACAACAGTATGCATACCCGTTTGCGAACTGTCAGAAAGGATTAAGTTCGAGCTTAAGTTTGCGTACCGGTTTTCAAACTTATGTGGTTAAGTTCTAAAATCGGCTAAGTATGTTTTCATACTGATGAACATATACATTTATATATTAAGGAATGCAATCTTTGCAAACCGTGGCTAAAATGTTCATGAACTGATTCTTTTGAATCAATCCGATTTTGCTTCAATTGTGTCTTGTATACTTCTATGAGAATATAAAAAATTGAACAACTCTATGATTAACACAATTAGATTCATTTGATTATCATTTGATCTAGAAGTGTTAAGATGAACATGGTTAACACAAAAGTGTTCATATGGATAACTTCGGTTAAGTGTTATTGAGCCAACTCAATATACACGTTTAGGTACGGTTACCCATATCTAAATAAAAGTATATTTCATTTGTGTGTAACAAGCTAAGACCATCTAACGGTGGAAAGATAATAGCTTGAATCTTAAATCAGGTTTCATCCAACAGTGAATATTTATTGTTTTGTTACAAAGTTATCATACCCGAATTTGAAGACTATATAAGGGAGAACTCTAGCAACTGGGAAACCCAATCCCCACACCTCATGTGTGATACTAGTTTCGACTAGAGTCGATTCTCCTTTAACCTAGGTTTTTCCTAAAACCATTATAGGTTAACGACTTAAAGACTTCATTGGGATTCTGAAGCCAGACCCAACTATTTTCTCTGTAGTTGCGTGTTCTGATCTTACTTGTTCTATCATATTGAATATTATCTTCTCTAAGATTTGCTTGAGATTTATCTCCAATAGGTAAGATATTAAAAGTAATCACAAAGCTATTCGTCTCATTCTTTGTGATTCCATAATAACTTGTTCTACTACCATATAGTTAAGTTATTATGAGGTGATTGATATTTCTAGGCTGTTCTTCGGGAATATAAGACTGGATTATCAATTGATTCCTGTTCACCTTGATTTATCAAAAGACGGAACAAAAACTTCGTAGGTATTTCTGTGGGAGACAGATTTGTCTATCAGAATATAGTTTTCTGTGGGAGACAGATTTGTTTATAAAGTCTTCGACTTTGGATCGTAATAACTCTTAGTTGTTGGTAAGATCAGCTAAGGGAATCAAGTGCGTAGAGTCCTGCTTGGATTCAGAGACGTAAGGAACGCGACTGTACCTTAATCAGTGTGAGATTGGTTAGGGCTCAACTACATTCCAGTCCGAAGTTAACTTTGTAGTAAGCTAGAGTATGTAGCGGCTTCATATAGTGTGGTGTTCAAATCTGGACTAGGTCCCGGGGTTTTTCTGCATTTGCGGTTTCCTCATTAACAAAACTTATGGTGTCTGTGTTATTTCTTTTCCGCATTATATTTTTTTATATGATTGAAATACCACAGTTTGTGCGTAGTTCAATCAATTGGTAAATCCAACCTTTGGTTGTTGATTGAAATTGATTGACACTTGAACATTGGTCTTTGGTAATGTTCAAGTTGTTTCTCATAATAATCAGGCTCGCGGATTTCTATTTGTTTGATTTGCTGATTACATTGAGAAACAGAGATATAACTCTTGGATGTATTATCTTTGATTGAGTCTGACTGTCTCGTTGATTCTCTTGGAATTATATTGGAGTTAGTCCATACAGACTGCCTAACGAAATATTTGGTGTGGTTTTTAGACCCCCGCTTTTTCAATTGGTATCAGAGCAGGCAAATACGTTTAAGACCTCATAAGTCTGTGTTTGTAGCAATATGACTCTATGGACAGTAAAGTCTCTATAAACGCTTCACCAAAATTAGATCTACTCAACTCCGAGTGTGTTCTAGAAACCTTCGATGAGGTTGAGTGGTTTGATCTATAAAATATCATCAAAAATATTTGTCGAGAGAAACAACGATTGATAAGGAAAATTGATGGTTTTTATTGCGAAATTTATATCAAAAACTCTGATCCTCGAGAACGTTCTTAAGAGCTAGTTAATCTCCAGTTGAAGTTGGATGAAGAAATTCAGATTAATTCTGATCTTGTTGTAGAAATTGCAAAGTATAAGGATTTTAAATCTGTCAAAGTATCTTCAATGGATTTGAAAAACTCCTTAAATTCTTCCATGAAGAATTGTCGTAAGTCAGGAAATAAGCGAGGTTTAGGCTTTGTAAAACCTGATGTGACTCAGAACCTCTCAGATGAGTTTAAAGATGTTGGTACATGTATGTTTTGTGGTTCTCATAATCATTTTCAACATACGTGTACACCTTTCAAGAAAAGTTTAAAGGTTGCTAGTGATCTTCACAAGAAAGCTGAACAACTGTTTACTACTCTAAAAAGGTGTAAAAATCTAACAAGAAAACCCAAACGGGATAGTAGTGTTAGTATGGGAGCTTTTTCTCTAAAATCAACATCACCCTTTCAATGGTTCCTTGATAGTGGATGTAGCCGACATATGACTGGAGATCTTTCATGGTTTGTGAATTCAAGCAATTTTGAAGGAGGTCCGGTAACATTCGGAGATGGGAGTTGTTGCTACATAAGCAAGAAGGGGACGATCAAACTACCTGGCGTTCCTGAAATCCATGATGTAGTATACGTTAAAGGTATAACTGCCAATCTTCTTTCTGTTAGTCAAATTTATGACAAAGGCCATAAAGTTGTCTTCAATGCGAATGGATGTGACATTGTAGACAAAACTGGAATCTACATATCTTTGCCATGAACGTTTTGGTCACATCAATTATCTCCTTCTAACTAATATCATCAACAAAGAACTTGTTAGAGGTGTTCCCAAAATAAATGCTAAGATTGATAGGGATGTCAACGGTACCTATCGAAACGGATATGACCTCTACCATATCCGTTACCAATAAGATTAACGGATATCCGATATCCGATAATATCCGACGGATATTCAAAAAGATTTTTCGTATCCGTTCCGATAACAATGCCGGATATCCGGTAATATCTGATAGTAATTCATTATAATAAAAATAATTTAAATTCTTTTCTAGTTTTTCTGTACATTTGATAAATTGTAAATAAATCAAAGAAACTCTAAGGAAATTCAACTAAATAAAACCAAATACCTTGATCAAATGCAAAAAAATTGACTTTAAAATTATTATATTAAATTATATTTAAACAAAACTCAAATCTTTAATCTTCTTTATCAGAATTGAAAAATCCTCCGCTTTTCTCACAACGAACAAAATTAGTTGTTTTTTTTTTTCTTCCATAATATTTTTATTTCTAAGTCTTCATATACTACCAAGTTAACAACTAAATATATTACTCAAAAAAAATTAAAAAAAAATTGCATATGCATTCTTTAACGGATAACGGATATTATCCTATAGGATAGTACCTTTTCCGTATCCGTTTCGTTAAAGTAAGAATATCCGATAAGATATCCGTATCCGTTATCCAAAATTTCGGATAATATCCTAACGATTCGAACGGCCTCGGACGGATATCGAATATTCGGTTATCCATTGACAGCCCTAAAGATTGATGGTGTCTGTGGTGCCTGTCAAAAGGGTAAACAAACGAAAGTTCCACATAAGTCATCTCGAGATATTCTCACTAAAGCTCCTCTTGATTTAATTCATATGGATCTCTTCGGCCCTATTCAACAACCTACTGTTGATGGGAAGAAGTATGCTTTAGTTATATTAGATGATTACACCAGATTCACTTGGGTAGCATTTTTAGCTCATAAGAATGAAACCCTTGATGAATTCAAGATTATTTTTAATAGAATAGAGAATGAACATGGTCGCAAGCTAAAGAAAATTAGAAGCAACCGTGGAACTAAATTCAAGGACACCAAGGTATTTGAATTTTGTAACAAACTGGGGATTATTCAAAAATACTCACCACCCATTACTCCACAAGCAAGTGGAGTTGCAGAAAGGAAGAATAGGAACATTCAGGAAATGGCAAGGGTAATGCTCCATAACAAAAACTTACCGTTAAATTTTTGGGGAGAAGCTATTTTTACAACATGCTATTTGATCAACCGTGTCTATCTATGGTCCCTAAATACTCTTTATGAGTTGTGGTACGGTAAGAAACCCAACTTACATTATCTCAGAGTGTTTGGAAGTAAGTGCTACATTCTGAAAGATCGAGAACAGAAAGGGAAATTTGATTCTAAAAGTGATGAAGGTATCTTTCTTGGCTATGCATCTGACAGTTGTAGTTTTCGAGTATTTAATCTCAGAACCCATGTTATGATGGAATCAGTAAATGTCATCATTGATGATCTGAGCAATTTTCATCATGATGACTCTCCTGCTGAATTGCCTCCACCGGAGACAATTGAGAAAGTCAAAGGAATCCCAGAATCAGTAGAAGTTGTTCCAACAATTACTGATCCTGACTTTTCTAGTGACGAGGAGAAAGGCCCTAGTCAGGCTATTCCTGTTGAACAAGAACGTGCTCCTCCACGGCACCTCCGGGTTCAAAGGAATCATGATGCTAACAGTATTATTGGAGGAAAATTTTCTACGGTTAAGACGAGAGGACAACTTCAAAATATTTGCCATTTTGGTTGTTATCTATCGCAGGTAGAACCTAAAAATATTGATGAAGCTCTTAGTGATCCCTTTTGGGTGAATGCAATGCTGAAGAATTAAATCAATTTCAAAGAAAAGATGTATGGGAGCTTGTACCTTGTCCCTCCAATATCAATATTGTTGGTACCAAATAGAATAAGTCAGACGAATTTGGCACCATTGTCAGAAACAAAACAAGATGTGTCGCTCAGGGATATTCACAGATTGAAGGAATCGACTTTGACGAAACCTTTGCTCCTTTGGCATGCCTTTAGTCCATTCGCTTATTATTATTATCTCATGCTTGTTTTCTCAAGGTTGAGCTATTTCAAATGGACATAAAATCCGCGTTCTTAAACAAGAATTTAAAGGAAGAAGTCTATGTTGCTCAACCTAAAGGATTTGAAAGTCCAGAGTTCCCAGATCATGTCCTTAATCTCAAAAAGGCATTATATGGTTAAAACAAGCACCTCGTGCCTGGTTCGAAAAACTAACTACTTCTCTTCTTAGGAAAGGTTTTTCGAGAGGTGGAGCTGATAAAACATTGTTTACCAAATGGAGTGAGAAAGATGTAGTCATTGCTCAAGTTTATGTAGATGATATCATCTATGGATCAATATCCGAGAAACTTGTTAAAGATTTTCAAGTCTCCCTTGGTAGGGAATTTGAAATGAGCAGTGTTGGTGAATTAAAATTCTTTTTAGGATTACAGATTCAACAACATAAGGATGGAATTTACTTATATCAAGAAAAATATGCTAAGGATCTTGTTACAAGGTTCGGTCTTTATAAGTCAACTCCAAAGCTGACTCCTATGCCCACCACTGGTAAACTACATCGAGATGAGAAAGGAGTTAATGTGGATCAAAAACTTTATCGATCCATGATTGGAAGTATTTTATATCTCACAGCTACTAGACCTGATATTGCTTTTAGTGTTGGTTGTTGTGCTAGATTTCAGGATAATCCAAAGGAATCTCATCTTGCAGCTGCAAAAAGGATCATGCGATACATTCAGCACACTATCGAGTATGGTCAATCTTATACTTTTGATACTAACACTGATCTTACTGCCTATTCAGATGCTGATTGGGAAGGATGTGTGGAAGACAAAAAGAGTACTTCTGGGGGTTTCTAATATGTAGGATTGAATCTTGTGGCTTGGCATAGCAGGAAACAAAATTCACAATCCCTTTCAACGTGTGAAGCATAATATATTGCTGCAGGTTCATGTTGTACTCAACTTCTATGGATGAAACAAATGCTTGTTGATTATGGAATTGACACTGGAATAATGAAAATATTTTGTGATAACTCTAGCGCGATTCGCATCACTGAGAATCCCGTTGAGCACTCAAGAACTAAGCACATCGACATCAGGTATCATTTTATTAAAGATCTCTATGAAAATGGTATCATTAACTTGGATTTTTTGCATTCCGAACAACAATTTGCTGATATTCTCACCAAACCTCTAGATATTGCTACGTTTCAACACTTACGGCAGTCTATTGGTGTTATTTTGGTTCAGATTTCTATCTTTTTCTTGCCCCTTGATCTATCAATATCTTTTGGGCAATAAAAGTTTGGAAGTTCAGTGAAGTGTTATTTCAATTCCTCATTTGTTTCTAGTAATAGTAGTTTGGTTCTGTTTAGTATCATTTTTTGTCCAAAGAAATCCTTATTTTCTTGTGAAAGTAAGGTCGCTCTTGTTGTTCTCTCGGGAATGACATTTTATGGGGGGGAGTTCTTATTGAACTTGTGCTTAATTGCCAAATCATTGTGGGGAGTGCGGCTGTGGAATATTGTAGGAGTTATCTTGTATCTTTATAAACTCCTTGATGAATACACTAAGTTTCGACTATGTGAAATTATCGAAACAAAGTTGATATGTTCTCTTTTAGTCATAAATAATCTCTTTGAGAATTTCATTTTGATCCCGCTAGTTTTCGTACCTTTGCCAATTTATATTGACAAAAAAGGGGAGAATTATTTGGTATTTCACACTACATACATATGGTTTACGCATCATTATGTAAGGGGGAGTGGTTTTCATTGTGAGATGAAGTATTGACTAGGGGGAGTGATATATATCACCGTAGTATTATTGTCAAAGTTGTGATACAATTGAACTTTGGTGCTGTGTAATAATATTATGACATTGTATAACAATAATTAGGAACATCTGTTTTCTTACTGTTATGGCTATGGATCTTCAATAACTATGATGCTGAGTTGAACACGTTCAGAATCACTGGAGTACTTGGAGTGACGAAGAATTCAAGGAATGTTGAAGAACCAAGGAAATCAAGCATTTGGATGAGAAGATGCAAAGTTTATTTATTTTGTAATCCATATGTATTGATAGTTTTGTCACTAAAATTGACAAAGGGGGACATTGTTAGAGCACTGCTCGGTCGAACTCGCAAGCGTTTCTATCTCAAGCTTGTTTTTCAAGTTTAGTTGTCAAAACTATAAGTCTTGATTTCTAGTCTACTTATAGTTATGTCTCGGATTAGGATAAAATGTGTAGTTGAGCTTTAGACTTCACGACGTTCATCGATTAAAGACGAAGAACTACTAAGGGGAGCCTGTGGAACTTCATAAACAAAAGGTATGTGGATACTTGAACTCATCTATCACTCAGAAGTCTATTTCTATTCTATCTCATATTGAGACAAAAGTTTACATTATACACATTTGATATTTCGAGCTGAGTTTAACTCGCTTATATCTTTCTCGAAATATGTGTTGGAAAGATTTTGCTTTAACTACGTTCATCATTATTCTTGACGAAAGTCAAAAGATGATCATGTGAAAATCACCTGGTAACATCTTACATGATTTGTGTGAGACAGTCATTTGATGTAGACTCGGAATTATTCGTAATGATAATTGGATCACTTGAAAATTGCTTATAAGCTAATAGTTTGTGTGAGGAAGTTATTGTCGTATTCTAAGAATGTTTCAATTATTGAAATGGGAGTTTAGAACAATTAATCATTGTTTGGATATAACACAGTATGCATACCCATATGCAAACTGTTGTAAGAGTAATTCAGGTCCGGGAACCAAGTATGCATACCCGTATGCTAACGGTTTTGACTGTCAAAGTACGGGAACTAAGTTTGCGTACCCATTTGAAAACTTATTCACCTGAGTCCGGTCCGGAATGACAGTATGCATACCCGTTTGCGAACTGTCGGAAAGGATTAAGTCGGGAACTTAAGTTTGCATACCCGTTTGCACACTTATGTGGTTAAGTTCTAAAATCGGCTAAGTATGTTTTCATACTCATGAACAAATACATTTATATATTAAGGAATGCAATCTTTGCAAACCGTGGCTAAAATGTTCATGAACTGATTCTTTTGAATCAATCCGATTTTGCTTCAATTGTGTCTTGTATACTTCTATGAAAATATAAACAATTAAACAACTCTATGATTAACATAATTAGATTCATTTGATTATCATTTGATCTAGAAGTGATAAGATGAACATGGTTAACACAAAAGTGTTCATATGGCTAACTTCGGTTAACTGTTATTTTGCCAACTCAATATACACGTTTAGGTACGGTTACCCATATCTAAATAAAAGTATATTTCATTTGTGTGTAACAAGCTAAGACCATCTAATGATGGAAATATAATAGCTTGAATCTTAAATCAGGTTTCATCCAATGGTGAATATTGATTTCTTTGTTACAAAGTTATCATACCCTGATTTGAAGACTATATAAGGGAGAACTCTAGCAACTGGGAAACTCAATCCCCATACCTCATGTGTGATACTAGTTGCGACTAGAGTCGATTCTCCTTTAACCTAGGTTTTTTCTAAAACCATTATAGGTTAACGACTTAAAAACTGCATTGGGATTTTGAAGCCAGACCCAACTATTTTCTCTGTAGTTGCGTGTTCTGATCTTACTTGTTTTATCGTATTGAGTACTATCTTCTCTAAGATTTGCTCGAGATTTATTTCCGATAGGTAACATATAAAAAGTAATCACAAAGCTCTTCGTCTCATTCTTTGTGATTCCACAACAACTTGTTCTACTACCATATAGTTAAGTTATTGTGAGGTGATTGATATTTCTTGGCTGTTCTTCGGGAATATAAGACCGAATTATCAATTGGTTCATGTTCACCTTGATTTATCAAAAGACGAAACAAAAACTTCGTAGGTATTTTTGTGGAAGACAGATTTATCTATCAGAATAGACTTTTCTGTGGGAGACAAATTTGTTAAAAAGTCTTCGACTTTGGGTCGTAGCAACTCTTAGTTGTGGGTGATATCAGCTAAGGGAATCAAGTGCGTATAGTCCTGCTGGGATTCAGAGACGTAAGGAACGCGACTATACCTTAATCAGTCTTAGATTGGTTTGGGATCAACTACATTCCATTCCGAAGTTAACTTGTAGTAGGCTAGAGTCTGTAGCGGCTTAATACAGTGTGGTGTTCAAATCTGGACTAGGTCCCGGGGTTTTCTGCATTTGCGTTTCCTCGTTAACAAAACTTATGGTGTCTGTGTTATTTCTTTTCCGCATTATATTTGTTTATAAAATTGAAATATCACAGGTTGTGCGTGGTTTAATCAATTGGTAAATCCAACCTTTGGTTGTTGATTGAAATTGATTGACACTTGAACATTGGTCTTTGGTACCGTTCAAGTTGTTTCTCATAATAATCAAGCTCGCGGATTTCCATATGTTTGATTTGCTGATTACATTTGGGAAACAGAGATATAACTCTTGGATATATTTTCCTTGATTGAGTCTGACTGTCTAGTTGATTCTCTTGGAATTATATTGGAGTTAGTCCATACTGATTGCCTAACGAAATATTGGGTGTGGTTGTTAGACCCCCTCTTTTTCACTATAGAGTTTGGTTAAGTTTTAACCTATTTTCAAGTATCACACTTATTTTGTCGTACTGTCTCGATCTCGTATCCATAGACAATCACACATAGTGTGAATACCGATTTGTTGTATTGTCTCGACTTTGTCCATAGACGATCACTTTTTGTAAGAGGACTTATAGGTTGTACACAAAAAGATTGTGATTTATTTGGGTACCCTCGTCTTTTCAATTGGTATCAGAGCAGGCAAACATGAAAATATCTAACAATCTGTGTTTGGTGTGATCCAACCTATAAGAATTAAATCCAATGGTTGATTCAGTTAACGTAGTAGCAGGATTTGACTACTTCAAAGACTCGTGGTGGAAAACACGAACGAAGTATATGATACTCTTTTTCTTAAGTTTGCTAGGAATTGGGATTAAGTATATATACATCTTGAACGACTTACATAATCCCTCGGTTATCATAGAATTATATCTCATGGTATTGTATACTAACAAATTTAGTAACAATGATACAAGTCTCTATGTGACATGTTTTACATTGAAAATGCATAAGATTCCACATAAGATTTTTCTATGTATGAACCATGACTATTTTGTTCTTGAAAAATCTGGGATCTTAAATATATTTTGGATTGGTTACCCAAATATATATGTACACATTTTCAGATCTAAAATTGTCAATGTATCGCTAATTAGGATGCGATTTTGGGATCTTTGTAATAGTACAAAGAATGATTTTTCAGTTAATAATTCTATTAACAATGGATTGCTTAATACACCCCACAACTTTTTTAATGAAGCAAGTGATCTTTTAAAGTATTACTGGATTTGTAATTCTAAAGATATTTTTCACAAATGTCTTATTATGCTCAATTGTGTTCTTGTATATTCTATTGGAAATTTCTTGAATGAAGTTCAAAAATTATTAAGTTCTGGTAATTATAGAGTTAACAAACATTTGGACATAAATATAGAATTGATCCATAATATATAGATCCGGTCCAAGAAAAATCGGTTTTCCAAAAGAAAGACCTAGTCTCAAAATCTGATTTGTTTCCCCATAATTCAGGGTTTCCGATTTTGGAAGGATTTCCTAATTCTAGTTATTTCCAAAAATCGTTATCTTCACCCCTATAAAAGAAGATTATTTTGTGTTGTTTTCACAAACATCTTGGGAGAAGTTGTTCGGAACCGTAACTAGGGTTTATGTATCTAACAATATGAGAAAGAGGAAATCAAGAAATGACAAATCTCCTAATGATCGTGTTAGATACGATGAGATTGACAGGTTCAGATTTCCTTACAAAATAGAAGATAAGCATGAACTCACTTCTTTAGTTGACAGCTCATGTTTTGAGAAGTACAAAACCCTCAAAAGAATAGAGTTTACTGCTGAAAAGAGATTCGATCCAGAAGTCCAAGATAATGATTATGTGAAATTTGTTCAAGATCGAAACTGGGGAAAACTTTTTGATTTTGAAAAATATTCACCTGATTTGGTAAGAATTTTCTATGTTAATATTCACAATATCGATCATAAAAAACTTACCTTTGTTACTCTTGTTGGTTGTGGAATTTACTATGTCGATCGGGTAAGATGATTTCAAATATCATTAAGTACAATGTGGAATGTAATCACATGATTACCATAGTTGAAATTGAACACGATACCATTTCAACACGTCTCATTGGAAAAACAATTGACTGGGAAGATGGTAGATTACCAACCAAAGATATACCTTTTGACTTAAGGGTTTTCGGAAAACTTGCCATAGCAACTCTATTTGCAAGTACAAGAGATAAGTCAGTTTTGAATAAGGATTTCACAGAACTTGTCTACTTTCTGCTGAAAGAGGATTCACAAATCGATCTATGTGGAATCATTATCAGTCAAATGATCAAGATATCAGATTCTATTTCATCTCCATGAACCAAGAGGCATCTCAGTTTTCCATGTATAATTACCAAAATCTGTGAAGTAATCATGGGAGATGACTTTGATGACATGAGGAACACTAATTCTGACCATAAGTCAAATGATTGGAGGTCAAACCAGAAAACAAATCATTGAAATAAAATCACAGATTTCTAACAAAAAGTCCGAAAATCTTCTGGTTCATCTTAAATTTCTTGGTAGACAACTAGACTGTATTCAGAAACAGTTAGCCTTTGCTGCTTGAAAAGAACCAGAAACTCTGAAAGGTATTCTGAACATTGATGCAGAATCATAAATAGAAAAAGAATGTTAAAAGGGACTTAAAGAAAAGGGGCGTTCTACTTCTTAAAAATCTCATCCAGAAAAAAAATAGACATTGAAAAGACGAGGGTACCCAAATACACCACAATCTTTAATTTATCCACCTATAAGTCCTCTTACCGGAAGTGATTGTCTATGGACAAAGTCGAGACAATACTACAAATCGGTATTCACACTTTGTGTGTTTGTCTATGGATACGAGATCGAGACAATACGACAATCAAAGTGTGATTACTTGATAATAGGATAAGACTTAACCAAACTCTATAGGATCACTATCAAGTAAAGTGGAGTTAACGTTTGTGTATTTTATTTCTAATTATAATAAACAATTATAATTGCGGAAATAAAAAAGTAAAAGACACATCAATATTTTTGTTAGAGCATAGCTCGGTTGAACCCACCAAGCGTTGGTATGTCAAGTTTGGTTATCATATTTTAGTGAATCAAAACTCAATGAAAGAGTCGCTTGATTATGTACTAGAGACAACTGCGTATAGGTTAGGCTAGAAATATTAGGATAATGAGACATACAAGTATGACTTGAAGAATGTAAAGAAGTAACAAGCTACATCGACGACATCATCCTTCCTCTTAAGGTTAGTAATATTTTGACTTGAACTGTTTCATTCCCAACGTATCTTTCAAGTCGTGCTATATTGAAAACGCTGCGAAGCTGTGAATGATTATACTCTAGTAGACATAGTGTTAAGGAATTAGAATACGAAGTATAACGCTTATCTTTTGAACTTCGTATATAAGACATCGACATAATCGTATGAATGCTATTGTGATTATGTGTATGGGTATGGGTGAAGATTTCGTCCTAGGAAACAATTTTTACATTCGTTTAAAGGAAGTACATTCATGAACTTGTTTTATGGATCGAAAGGGAAATCGCTAGGCTTATTGGTATTGTCATTCATTGCATATCTTTGGAGTACCAATATGTGTGAGTTAGTAGAACCGATCATAACTTGTTATGTATCTTGGTAAAACTAGTCACAATGCCTGACTTATGTATTGGTATGACTTTTATTAGTGTAACCGATCCTAAGTAATCACCTAAGATGGTATGATCTATATTTTTAATTGGTGTGACCGATCCTAGTAATTGGTGTAACCGATCCTAGTAATTGGTGTGACCGATCACAAAAGTGTGTGTAATCGATCCTTGTAATCGGTGTAACCGGTCCTGGTAATTGGTGTAACCGATCCTGGTAACTGGTGTGACCGATCATAAGTAATACCATGAGAATATGGTAACCGGTCCTGGTAATTGATGTAACCGATCCTGGTAACTGATGTAACCGGTCCCAGTAACCAAATTAAGGTAGAACCGATCCTTGTGTTTGGTAGAACCGTAAACCGATGATTAGTGTATTGATGTTTGATCAATCACATAGCTCTTGGAAATCAGATGAACCAGTTCTAAGCTTTTTTGGAGGTGTGGTATAATCGGTTCCAAGATTGTAAATATGAAAAAGGATTTACAAAGAAATAAGATGTCAACATACTTTGAACATGTTCGGTAACTCTTATCTTTTATTGTTCAAAGATATTCCTTTATTCTTGAGAATCTTCTCTTCTGATATAATATTCACTCAAACTAGATCGAAGTGTCGACGGGATCTTTAGAACTGTTTGTAGATCAAAAGACATCTTGTGATAATCCATTGTTAACAGATTTCGTTCTATGTGTGATTGATCACAAGAGATTCAAGTTGGTGTGTGCAGGTGTTTATTGAAGATTTAAGAAAATTTGAAGACAAAGAAGATTTCTTATTGGGTTTCATAATCTTTGGTGTGCACAAAACTTGATCGGCTGGGATCCAACTATAATCGGTTTATCTTTGATAGATTTGATTGATTAGTTGCGTAGATCGGCATCAGTATTTAGTATCTTGGTAGATCCTATTATTGATTGCAAAATCTAATCTCTATTACTTTGGTAGTTTTTAATTATATTGATCTAAACCCGACAAAAGAGTTTATTGGATTAAACAGAAGAGCCTTTGTCTTACTCGTATCACTGAGATTGAATAGAGTTGTTACCGAACATATTTGTTGTTCCTTTACTGTTTGGAATACGAACCAAAGGAATTGTTCCAGTGCGTGCACTTGTTGAATGTCGGAAGCGCAGGGATACTGAAGAAACTAGGTGAACTATAGGTTTAGTTGCTTGGTCTCAACTATACGAAGTTGGTGCTGGACTAGGTCCCGGGGTTTTTCTGTATTTGCGGTTTCCTCGTTAATATATCCTGAAATCTCTCAATAGAAAATCTCCAATTAGTAAATGCACATTACTAATTTTTATTCTCTAGAGATATGCATTTAATTGCTGGTAAGTAAAGCATATAAAACTAATAACCTTAATTAAAAGATTCTTAATTTATTTCGGAACAGGATCTTCTTGAGTACTAACTCTTATCTTTGAACAATAAAAGATAAGAGTTACTGTACGTGTTCAAAGAATGTTGACATCTCTTCTTTGTAAATCATCTGAAAATATGGGGGTACAACAACCTCACCCAATATTTCGCTTAGCAATCTGTATGGACTAACTCCAATATACTTTTAAGAGAATCAACAAGACAGTCAGACTCAATCTTAATAAAAACTATATCAAAGAGTTATATCTCAATTTCTCGATACAATCCTTACTCAAGCAAATAGAAATCTTCGAGTCTAATTGAATACAATAGAAATTAACTAGAACGGTACCAAAGACCAATGTTCAAGTATCAATCAATTTCAATCAACAACCAAAGGTCGGATTTCCCAACTGATTGATTCAACACACAACCTTTGATATTTTAATTATATAACAAAATATAATGCTGAAAAGAAATAACACAGACACCATAAGTTTTGTTAACGAGGAAACCGCAAATGCAGAAAACCCCGGGACCTAGTCCAGATTGAACACACACTGTATAAAGCCGCTACAGATACTAGCATACTACAAACTAACTTCGGTCTGGACTGTAGTTGAACCCCAATCAATCTCACACTGATCCAAGGTACAGTTGCGATCCTTACGTCTCTGATCCCAACAGGATACTACGCACTTGATTCCCTTAGCTGATCTAACCCACAACCAAGAGTTGATACGACCCAAAGTCGAAGACTTGATAAACAAATCGGTATCACACAGAAAAGTCTATAGGATTGAATAAGTCTGTCTCCCACAGAAATACCCTAGAGTTTTTGTTCCGTCTTTTGATAAATCAAGGTGAACAGGAACCAATCGATAACCCGGACTTATATTCCCGAAGAACAACCTAGAATTATCAATCACCTCACAATAATCTAAATCGTATGGTGGCGAAACTAGATATTGTGGAATCACAAACGATGAGACGAAGATGTTTGTGATTACTTTTATCTTGCCTATCGGAGAAATTAATCTCGAGTCAATTATTTCAATTGTACTCAATACGATAGAATCGGGCAAGATCAGATCACGCAACTACAGAGAAAATAGTTGGGTCTGGCTTCACAATCAATGAAGTCTTAAAGTCGTTAACCTACAGGGTCTCGGTAGAAACCTAAGGTTAAAAGAGAATCGACTCTAGCTTATACAACTAGTATCACAAATGAGGTGTGGGGATTAACTTTCCCAGTTGATAGAGTTCTCCTTTATATAGTCTCCAAATCAGGGTTTGCAATCTAAGTTACCTTGGTAACAAAGCATTAAATATTCACCGTTAGATGAAAACCTGATTAGATTCAATCTAATATCTTTCAACCGTTAGATCGAACTTAGCTTGTTATACACAAATGAAGTATACGTCATTTAGGTTTGTGTAACCCTACCTAAACATGTACAAGTCGTTGGTTCAACAGTAGTTAACCAAACGGTTAGCCATATGAGCACTTTCATATCAACCTTATTCATCTTCACCATAACTAGTTCAAATGACTCAAATGAACTAGTTCAAGAGTTGTTCAATTGCTTAGATCTAATAGAAGTATACAAGACACAATCGAAGCAAAATTGGTTTTGATTCACCCGAATCGAATCATGAACTTCATAGCCACGGTTTGCAAATATGCATTCCTTAGTTTATATAAATTTAAGTTCACGAATAAACCAACTTTAGAAAGTAACACACTTAAGTATGCGTACGGGTATGCGTATTTAAGTAACTGGATTTGAGTTTGTTTTAGTTTCCATACTCAGCAGAAATTCACGGACGTAAAATTTCCGCCAGTATGTGTACGGGTACGCATACTTAGGTAACCGGATTGAGTTGGTTTTGATTTCCAAACTCAGCATAAATTCACGGACGTGAACTTCCGCCAGTATGCGTAGGGGTACGCATACTTACCCAGTCTCCATCAACCATTTAGTACACACACAAGTATGCATACATTTGGTTCCCGGTTTTGGACTTATACACTAATGCGCGAACACATTAGATGCTTATATCCAAAGATGGTTACATGTTCTAAACTCTTTATTTCAATCATTGAAACATTCTTAGAGGATGTTAAATAGAGGTTATTCACACACTATTTTTCATCAAAGCAATTTTCAAGATATTGAAATAATCAACATGACTTTCGTCACTTGTAAAGATGAACTTGGCCAAAGCGAAAGCTTACCAACATATATTTCGAGAGAGAGATAAACTCGGCTTGAAATAGCAAATGTGTATAATCGAAGTCTATATAGTAATACGACTTTTGTCTCAAGATAGGAGATAGATTAGACTTTTTGAGTGATAGATAAGTTCAAGTCTCCACATACCTTTTAGTCGATGAAGTTCCACCAGTTCATTGAGTAGTTCTTCGTCTTTGTATGATGAACGCCGTGGAGTCTAGAGCTCAACTACACTTTCTATCCTAGTCCGAGACTTAGCTATTAGTAGACTAGAAATCAAGACTTATAGTTTTTGTAACTAAACTTGACAACAAGCTTGAGAAAGCAACTCTTGCGAGTTCGACCGAGCAGTGCTCTAACATCATCTTTCATATTTACAATCTTGGAATCAATTATACCACACTTCCAAACAAGTTTAGAATTGGTTCATCTGTATTCCAAGACCACTATGTGATTGATCAAATATCAAATCACATCCATGGGTATAATTAGTTTTACCAATCACTGGGATCGGTTATACCCTAATATGGAAGATACTGTGATCGGTCACACAAGTTACCAGGACCGGTTACATCGATTACCAGGATCGGTTACATCAATTACCAGGACCGGTTACCATATACACATGGTATTGCTTGTGATCGGTCACACCAGTCACTAGGATCGGTTATACCAATTACCAGGATCGGTTACACCAATTACCAGGACCGGTTACACCAATTACAAGGATCGATTACACAACTTCTCTGTGATCGGTCACACCAATTACTAGGATCGTTCTTACCAATTACAAATATCGATCATACCATCTCAGGTGATTACTTAGGATCAGTTACACTAATTAATCAAAACTAGTCATACCAAAATCATAAGTCAGGCATTGTGATTAGTTGTACCAAGATACATAACAAAGTTACGATCGGTTCTACCATCTCACACATATCTGTAATCCAAAGATTTGCAATTAATAGCCGTACCAATAAGCCTAGCGATTTCCCTTTTGATTCATAAAACAAGTTCATGAATGTACTTCCTTTAAACAAATATAAAACATTGTTTCCTATGATGAAATCTTCACCTATACCCAATCACATAATCATAACAAAATTCATAAGATTATGTCGTTGTCATATCTACAAAGTTCAAAAGATAAGCGTTATACTTCGTAGTCTAATTCCCTAATACTATGATCATGTGATCATGTCTCACTATTAGAGCAATATATCCATACACAGCTTCGCAGTTATGTTTTCAATATAGCACGACTTGAAAGATACGTTAGGAATGAAACCGTTCAAGTCAATATTACTAACCTCAAGATGAAGGATGATGTCGTCGTTGTAGCTCGTTACTTCTTCAAGTTCTTCAGGTTTTCGAGTAATACTTGTATGTCTCAACATTCCTCGACTTTCTAGTCTAACCTAAACGAAGTTGTCTCTAGTACATAATCAAGCGACTCTTAGATGAGTTTTGATTCACTAAAATATGATAACCAAACTTGACATACCAACGCTTGGTGGGTTCAACCGAGCTATGCTCTAACAATCTCCCCCTTTGTCAATTTAGAGACAAAACTCTTAATATATATGAATAAACAAATTACAAGAATTTATTATACATACGCTTGATTCCAAGTTTCAACAGCACAATAACCTGCATATATTCAATCAATGAATGTCGTTGTTGACATCTGAATAACAAAGCTTATACTCCCCCTAAAGGTAAGATTGGTAGATATTCAATCCGAATATCTTTGTTATTCCACTTTTGTAGTACAGATTGACTACACAGCAATATGATATGTTTCTCCCCCTTAGTCAATGCTTTACTCTTTCGTTAGATATAACGTTTAAGCACAAATGTCCTTTCCTTAGTGATTGCAAATCACTTGTTTACTCCATATATTTCTCCCCCTTTTTGTCACAAAATGACAAAGGTTCGAGCAAATACAGGTCAAACCGAAAGAATCTTATAGATCTAAAAGACTTGTAAACAACCTATAAGAGTTAAGCATGAAGGTTTCACAAACCACTTTTCGACAACCAATATTAAAACCGAAACTACAAGTAATTTAGTTTTAATATGTTATCAAGGAAAACTATTGCTCGAAGCAATTTTCCCTAATAATTTAAAAAATTGACTAAGAAACTTAGTTCCCTTGTTAAACCGATGTACACATACAATCGCTTATTTTGATAAGACCAAAATAAAGATCATAATTAACTTTATTTCTCTCATCAGGTTCCAATTATTCAAAAAATAACTTAGACCTTTCTCTTTAGACAAGACAAGCACTAGGTTAGTTAACTAATTTTTCTTGTCAAGGCATTCGATTAGACTTGAATAATCGAATCCTACAATTTGATAAGTCTAACTAAGATCGAAATTAACTTAGTTTCTCTTATCAAGAATCGAATTGGACTAAACAAATGATCCCGTATTTTGTTAAGCCATAAACAATACATACAAACCAAAATAAATTGACTTGCACAATTATTTTCTTAACCGGAAGCAATTGAAACAAAAATAGACATTATAGCACCGCAATTGCACCGAAATTTCGTTAAGCAAAAACACTTGATACCCAACAATAAGGAAGATACCAAAAAATAAGCCAAATAAATTGACATAATTTTTCTTAACCGTAAAAAATTGAATCACACACACACACATCCATACACATCACAATGGAATATATCAATTGTGCCAAAATTTTGTTAAGCAAAAGCAAAATATATGCAACATAAACAGGCTTTTCTTAAACATGAAAACGACTAACTAACAAATTTGTTACCTCAGATTCTGCATCTTCTTCTCCCCAGAAAGATATATCATTAAGCGCAAGTTCTCATAAGAACTCTCCCCCAGTATGTTGTTATCCTCTCGTAAGAACAAAAGAACAACAACAAAGAGCAACCTTTACCATAGAAAGGTTGAATCAGTTTTTAACTAATGCGTGCCAATGGCAAAAGTTGAAAACCCGAAACACATATGTTTATGCTAAACACAACTCATGTAAACACAAATTGATTCAACATATTGTGACTTTTCACATATGAGTTTCAATCGGAACACCTTATGATCCTTTGATAAAGCCTACCAACATGGGCTAGAACTTAATCCCGCTAAAGCTAAATCAAAAAGTCACACAAACCATAAGGGTTCACATCATATGAGATCGAATATTAAGGTCATGAAAACCGAAATCAGACATCCCATAAACCGAAAACACATAGAAAAAAATATAGACATTCAAGCACAGGCTATGTAATCGGAAACGATCACAAGAAAAATTATAAAGTAATAATTTTATTCATAAACAATGATAGTTTTATTCAAAAATAGACCTTATACAATAATCAAAATAAATCAAAAACTGATGTCTATTTTCTTGAGAAGATCTTTGAACAGTTTTTCTCAAAGATCATCTTCAATATCCTCAAATTTCTCGGGATCTTCATCAACAGCATCACGACTGATTTCCCGGATTCTGCCCACAGTACCTTGATTATGTTCACAGGCTAAAGCATTAACCTTTCGATTAATATTGCGAGCATACTCCCTATTACCGATTCCAAGTTTAATCAGCTTTCTTTGGTTACGGATAATAGTTCTTGGTAATGCTGCCTATCTATGATGAGTTTCAATAGTACTGAGGAGGACTTGACGTAGATTGAGAATATCAATCTTGGCATCCAAACTGCTTTGGGCAAGAAGATTAGTCATATCCTCCTTTTCTTTTCCATTTGAAAATGCGGGGGTCTAACAACCACACCCAACAATTCGTTTGGCAATCTGAGAGGACTTACTCCAATACACTTTCTAGAGAATCAACTAGACAGTCAGACTCAATCTAGAATAAAGTATATCAAAGAGTTTAATATCTCTAACTCTTAATTCAATCCGCAATCAGCAAATAGAAATCTGCGAGCCCGATTGAATATAAGAGGAGTTACTTGAACGGTACCAAAGACCAATGTTCAAGTGTCAATCAATGTAAATCAACAACCAAAGGTTGGATATTCTAATTGATTGATCTTAACGCACAACCTGTGATATTTCAATTATAAAACAAAATATAATGCGGAAAAGAAATAACACAGACACCAGAATTTTGTTAACGAGGAAACCGCAAATGCAGAAAAACCCCAGGACCTAGTCCAGATTGAACACCACACTGTATTAAGCCGCTACAGACACCATCCTACTACAAATTAACTTCGGACTGCACTGTAGTTGAACCCTAATCAATCTCACACCGATTCAAGGTACAATTGCGCTCCTTACGTCTCTGATCCCAGCAGGATACTACGCACTTGATTTCCTTAGCTGATCTCACCCACAACCAAGAATTGCTACGACCCAAAGTCGAAGACTTGATAAACAAATCTGTATCACACAGAAAAGTCTATAGGATTGAATAAATCTGTCTCCCACAGAAATACCCAAGAGTTTTTGTTCCGTCTTTTGATAAATCAAAGTGAACAGGAACCAATCGACAACCCGGACTTATATTCCCGAAGAACAACCTAGAATTATCAATCACCTCACAATAATCTAAATCGTATGATGGCGAAACTAGATATTGTGGAATCACAAATGATGAGACGAAGATATTTGTGATTACTTTTATCTTGCCTTTCGAAGAAATTAATCTCGAGTCAATTATTTCAATTGTACTCAATACGATAGAATCGGGCCAGATCAGATCACGCAACTACAAAGAAAATAGGTTGGTCTGGCTTCACAATCCCAATGAAGTCTTCAAGTTGTTAACCTACAGGGTCTCGGTAAAAACCTAAGGTTAAAGGAGAATCGACTCTAGCTTATACAACTAGTATCACACAGGATGTGTGGGGATTAGGTTTCCCAGTTGCTAAAGTTCTCCCTTATATAGTTTTCAAATCAGGGTTTGCAATCTAAGTTACCTTGGTAACAAAGCATTCAATAATCACCGTTAGATGAAAAACCTGATTCAACCAAGCTAATACCTTTCAATCGTTAGATCGAACTTAGCTTGTTACACACAAATGAAATGTACCCTCATTTAGGTTTATGTATCCGTACCTAAACGTGTACACCATGTTGGTTCATAAATAGTTAACCGAGGTTAGCCATATGATTACTCTCATATCAACCTTATTCATCTTAACCATAACTAGTTCAAATGAGTCAAATGAAACTAGTTAATGAGTTGTTCAATTGTTATATTCTCATGAATTATACAAGAACACAATTGAGGCAAAATCGGTTTGATTCACTTGAATCAATCATGAACATTATAGCCACGGTTTGCAAAGATTGCATTCCTTAAGATTTAAATGTTTAAATTCATGAACATACCGATTCGATAAAAATAACCAACTTAAGTATGCGTACGAGTATGCGTACTTAAGCAACTGGATTTTGAGTTTGTTAAGTTTCCAAACTCAGCAGAAATTCTCGGTTCGAAAACTTCCACCAGTATGCGTACGGGTACGCATACTTAAGGTGACTAGTTTAGGAGTTTGTAATTCCCAAACCCAGCAGATATTTTCAGTTCAAAAACTTCCACCAGTATGCGTACGGGTACGCATACTTATCTCTTCTCCTTCACCAATTTCGTATACACACATATGCATAAACTTGGCTCCCGGTTCATGGATTTATACACTAATGTGCGAACACACTATATATGCTTATATCCAAAGATGGTTACATTATCAACTCTACATTCCAATCATTAAAACATTCTTCTATAATGACAATAGCCGTTTTCACACACTATTAGCATCAAAACAATTTTCAAGTTATTGAAATGTCAACATGACTTTCGTCACGAGTAAAGATGAACATGGCTAAAGCGAAAGCTTGCCAACACATATTTCGAGAAATATGTAAGCGAGATATACTCAGCTCGAAATCTTAAATGTGTTAATTAAAAAACTATATCGTAAAATGACTTATGTCTCAATTATAGGAGATAGAGTTGAAATAGACTTTCCAAGTGATAGATGAGTTCAAGTCTCCACATACCTTTTGTCGAATAAGTTCCACAAGATCCCCTTAGTAGTTCTTCGTCTTCAAATGCCGAACGCCGAGAAATCTAAGCTCAACTACACTATCTATGTCCTAGTCCGAGACATCTATAAATAGGCTAGAAATCAAGACTTATAGTTTTGATCACTAACATTGACAAACATGCTTGAGATAGCAACACATGCGAGTTCGACCGAGCAATACTCTAACATCTTTATCCTTACAACCAGATTTCTTGACGAAATCATCAAGATTAATAGTTTCATTAGAAGCCATTCCACTCAAAGCTTTCAGAATCTTAGCTTGAGATCTGGTTTGAGGATAGATCTTTTCGTATAAGTTCTCAAACAAGATGAGTACATATACCAGAGGATTTTAACACATACCTAACATAGGTATCAGCCTTAAATAATTAATTCTGACAAGATTCAAAAAGATTTTCGCATCTTGTGTTACCAAATCATAAAGATTTTTCGGAAAAGAATCAATCTTCTAAATTATGTATCTATAAGTACTTTAGACAAGAAAACTCATCATGTTTACACAAGTTGTTGTAAGACAACTTTTCTGTACATGAGACTTATTAAATATCTTAGGTAGATTGTGTATACTCTCTATGTTGAATAAGAGATATTAACAGGATACAAGATGCCCAAATACTTGTGCTTCCTTACATCAAAAGGTTGGGCATTGTAAGGATGCACTTTTCAACACTTTCAAGTGTTAGGGTGAGAGGAACCTTCCTCACCAAGTATCATTGAAGCAACATCTTCCTTCTCATCTTTAGGGACCTGATCTTTTGCCCTTGTGTGGGATTCGAATTCATCCTTTTTATCAGGAATATTGCGTGATGTTATATCCTTGATTACATTTTGAGCCCAGGATGGTATATTATTTGTATTCGAATCCCAGTGATCTTGATCTGCCATTAAACATATTGCAGATGTCTTTCGTTCAAGACATTCTATATGTCCCCTTAAGGTATCCATTCCTTTTTGAAAATGTTTTTCTAAACACTTATCAAGGTTTACCTTTCGACATGTCTCTGTAAGAAGATCTTCTATAAGGATTTTATTCCTTATTTGTGAATGTTCCAGCGATTGTGTAAGATATTCACACTCTGAAGTTTGCTGATTTACTTCATTACACAAAGCCAATTTTTGTTCCAAATAATCTGCCAGATTATTTTGAAGGCTGAGTGTTTCTCGCTTTCCTTCACAAATTCTTACATTTAGTTGAACAATAAGTTCTAGGACATCTTCCAGGCTACCAATGGATTTTCCTGCTTGTGAATAGGTTTCAACTTGATTGAAAAACCTTTGTAAAATTTTACGAAATTCAGAACTTGGAAAGGATAGTGAATCAAAGTTCTTCTTTCTTTCTGGAATAGAAACAGAAGATTTTTCACTAGTGATTGGAGTCGGATCCAAAACATGGAAGATTTTTCACTAGATTTTTTAAAAGCAATGACTGTAAATCACAAGCATGATGTATCAAAAATACAAAGACCAAGCATACATCATCAAACGAAATCACACCCATTCAATAAAAATCATAAATTAATTAAAAATTAATGAAAATAGTCATAAAAGAATTATTAAAATTACCACATGCGTGAAATAAGGCTTCCTCCATCGTCCCAGTGTTGGGGTTTAGCTCATCATGTCGAAAATGCTCTCAAAATATATATTTATGCTCAAAAGTGGTTTACAAATGATGAAAGGAGCGCAAATTATTAAAAACAGGATTTTGTGACGCATGAAAAGTGTCGCATAATCACTGTTACAAAGAACGATACAAGAGCAGTGCTGTTGACACTGTTCCGCAGTCGCTAGAAAGGTTTTGCAAACTGCCGCTTATATGCGACAGTTTCCAACGACTTTCAGACGCGGGTATTTGTTCTTCGTCTTCTTCTTCCCTGCACCAGCAGAGAAACGTCTCTGCAATTCTTCTTCTCGGCTCTGCAGCCTCCCAAATCTTCCCCAAACTCTCGACCACCCTTCCTTGTACCTCTAGAAATCTATTTATACTCCTAAGCCTCATTTAATCACGCCATATCTCCCAAATAATCTTCATTTATCACTATTATTCTCTACGGCCAAAATTACCTTTTTTATCAATTCCTCGTGCATGCGGCTGTATTTCTTTCCTTCTATACCTTCTTCACGCTCCAGAATATCGATTACGTCTTTCAAGCACGTGCAGTACACGTCTAAATTCCTCACAACTCGTGCAAGCTCATGTTTTTCATTCAACTCCCTATTTGGATTAAACCAAGTTATCCAACCAAATTTGATCGATAAAATCACCCATACTAGCTTCCTTAATCCATAACAAGTCCAGCCCATGAATTTCAGTGACTGAATCGCTCTAAAACTCCTCAAAGATTCGATCCAAATTCTTCCAGTGAAGAAATATTTTTCCCGCCAAAACCATAATTCAAATTTTGTGAAGAAGGTCACCCCTTATCCATTGGTGACCCCTTATCCGTTGCTGGAGTCCGAATAACACATTCCCTTGGGGTGCCTTTAGTAATTTTTCTGGGGTGTTTTCAACACTTTTTTGGGGGTTCCTTCGGTGCATTTCTGGGGTGCCTTTAGTACTTTATCCTGGGGTGTAAAACACCACTTTTCGAGCCAATTTTTCCGCAAGAGCTTATTCCCTAGAAAATACTTAAAACAACTTTATTAGAAATAAAATGAGTCTTAAATAATGTAGTTATGGGTGAAAATGCGTCACACTTACGTGCTTATCAAATTCCCCCACACTTACATTTTGCTAGTCCTCGAGCAAAACCTCAAGACCCGCTCAACAGCTGGTCATTTGCGTAACACCAAGAGAGACCCGCTCAACAGCTGGTCATGTGAATCAAAAGAATAGACCCGCTCAACAGCTGGTCATTTGTGTAACATAGAGAAAGACCCGCTCAACAGCTGGTCATAAGAAAACAAAAATAATAGACCCGCTCCACAGCTGGTCATATTTTTATTTATTTATTTTTATGACCCGCCCAACAGTTGATCATAAAAGTAAATTCCTAAGGTAGACCCGCTCAACAGCTGGTCATAATATGATGAGGAAACTCCAACAAAAATAAACAAAAAGTTAATCACTCCCCCACACTTAAAGTTAACATTGTCCTCAATGTTATAAAGATGAAATTAAAAACATGAACAAGGAGAGACTGTTACTACTTAAAGGAAGTGAGGAAGGATATTACCGTAGTCGACGCATAAGCATGGGTTACCTCCCAAAAAGTGCTAAGTTTAAAGTCTTCAGCCAGACTAGGAAAGGATTAGTCACTCGAATCATAAAGTAACAGTCGGAATAACTGTGGGTCTTCAAAACCAAATAGAGCTGACCAAAGGAAACTGCTATAAACACAGAAAACGAACAAGACTAGCATTCCCGTATCTAGTTTCCTGATTAAGATATCTATATCTAATTGTGGTTCAGGTTCAGGTTCTATGAAAGGGTCTAAATAAAATATTTTCATTGGATGCATTTCTTGATAGGTGGGATCCGAATTATTAGGTCCTAGAGTCTGGAAAAACTCAAATAGGAACTTAGAAGCACACAATAATAACCTAAATAACTGAGGATCCTCTAAGTCAATCAGATTTGACTTATATAATTGACCACAATGAAAGTAGTGGTCATTCTTAAGTAAATGTGTCGATTCTATTAACCTAAAGTACTTAGGATTAGTCTCAGAACTTAATAAGTGACACATTTGAAATCTATAAGTTCCCACATTTGGAAGAAAACTATTTGGTGGGAAAACAAAGTCAATCTGGGTATCATAGCCTGGGCAAACCACATCAACCATAGGATGGGTTTCTACTAACTGAACTTCTTTATGGACATTGGGTTCAGGAAAACGAGTATGAAGGTAATCTTGTAAAATGGTCGAGGCACAGATATCAAGTCCTAAGTGAGGGGACTTTCTGAGAGTTACAGGTAAGGCACTAGGAAAGTGATAATCACCCCCAAACTTAGAGTTTTCAGTGTCTCTAGCTAGACTAGTCACAACTTCCCTAATTTCTAAGTCCTGAAAATGGTCAATTGATTCTTCTAAGTCTGGTTCATCCTCACTCATCTCTACGAGTTCATTTTATTCGTCTAAGACTATTGTTTCTAAGTCGCTAGACTCTATAACAGCATTTTTGGAATAAACTCGTTCCTCTAAACCACTATCGGCTTCGTAATCAAAAGGAAATACTACATCGTCTAAAACGGTGGTATCCCTAGTCAAATCCTCGTCCTTTTGAATAGGTGAATAATCATTAAAATTATTTGGATTTGAACTAGAAATAATATAATCATTATAAAGCTTAATTGGATTAATAGATTCCTGATCACTATGCCTACAAATTTCAGATTCTTCATTACTACTATCCTCATCATCATAATAGTACGAAGATGATTGAACCTTATCTAAACAAGTAGTGTCTTTTATTCAAACCTCGTCCTCTAAATTAGGAAAATATTCACCATTGATATCAAGGGTAAAATTGGAAACACTATTTTGAAAATTTAGTTCATCCTGAGCAACATTAGCAGCTAACTGTTCATTTTCTGCCTCTAGACGTGCGTGAATTTCACTGAGAATAACACTTATACGTTCACCACTCTTTGTTATCATCTCAGTATTACATTTTGACTCAGCTAACCTATTGAGAGACTCTTCTAAAGAAAACTTAGGACCAGAAGGATCATAATACGTTCCAGGTTGCATCTCAGTTAATTGCTCGAGGGAATCTTCTAGAGGTGAACTATTCATTGCAACTAAAAGTGTATACGTCCTTTCAATCTGTTTGTGGGTCTCTTCTAGAGATGGAACAGGTTCAGAAGTATCATAATAAGGACTAGTTTTGAATGTATTTTCCAAAGACGGGTAACTAGTACTATAATGTTCCTGATTTTCTTGCTCATAAGACCAATTCACGTGTGGATAGTAATTGGGCTCACCATGGTATGAACCATAACCTTGAAAAGGTTGGTGCTCCCAACTACTATTCACACCATGGTTATAAAAATGATGATGTCCATATTCAAATTCAGGTCGATACTCATTGTATTGGCTTCTATCATACCAGTTCGACAGTCTTAATTGCAAGGGAATTCTACACAATCACAAACAAGGCTGACTCGACCAAATCAAACCTATAAAATCTAGAAAACAACAAGCATGATGGCTCCCTTATATTGTTTCTAGACCAACTTCTATCCTTCCAAGAGGCAACTAGGTATAGTTTTAGCAAACCTCTCTAGAACGATCCGAATAAAGTAAGTCGAAGAGAAGTAAGGGAAGCTCAGAGGATCTTTGATACCCCCACCTCTTTGGAAACGCTTCCCTGGGTTACAAGGTGGCTCTAATCGACTTACAGTAATCTTCCTGAACTTTGAGTTAGGCTAACAAGATACCCAATACGATCCTTTTGAACGACTTTCCTATTAAGCTTGTTACCCTATCGGTCTCGTTCTAGTCAATATTTTAAGGCTTAGGTTCGTGTGAGGTATCGTTTTCCTAAGACAGGCAAGAAGAGAACGGTGATGAAATCTGAACCCTTATCTTGTATGGCCTTGCCTTTCCCTTTACTAGAAAATCAAAATCCGTATTCAAAGCCTCAACATATATGCACCTTAAGGAAGACAGTAAACCCGCTGACAGGGGATTCACAGGTGTTTAGAAGCTTACCTCCCGTACCAGACGGGGGATGAACCGGTTGTAGTCGACTCGGGCCACCGACTCCTATGTCAGTGTACGAACCCGAGGGGCCGAGACGATATCGTAATCGTCGTCCTTCCCTACAAACAATTTTTATTTATATATATATATTTTTTTTTACCCTTCCGTAGGGTTTAAAAATAATTAAAGTCCAAAGTCCAAATAATGTCCCAAAAACAAAAATGTCCAAAAATAATAAAAAATACAAAAATAAAGTCATATTTACAATTTCTAAAAATAAAATCTATAAAATAAAATAAATAAAATAAAATCTAATTAATAAAAAAAATATCTTTGTCTTTTCTCCATTCTTTTCACTTTGTCTAGCTTTTAATCCCCCGGGTCTTTCATCTCCAATTCCTTTTTGATTCCAAACCTGCAACAAAAAGACAAATACCCAAGAAACGTAAAAATGAACAAAGAAAAATAAATAAATCTAAAAACTCTTAATCTAAAAACAAATCCGCGTCGGCGGCGCCAAAAATTGATCAAATTATAATTGTGTTGTAGTAATAAGGATTCGAACTCTCATACTTGTGAAGATCAGAATTTCTAATTTTAATAAAATTATATACAAAAATATTAACAAAGTGGGTGAGAGGTCCTGGGACAAAGGTTTTCACCAAATTCCATTCATGTGATTCAAATAATAATTCCATGCAATTATAGCTCAAATATTAAAAATATGGACTCTTATTCTTTGCCAAAGGTAGATTTTTGAAAAGCAATTACTGTAAATCACAAGCATGATGTATCAAAAATACAAAGACCTAGCATACATCATCAAACGAAATCACACCCATTCAATAAAAATCATAAATCAATTAAAAATTAATACAAATAGTCATAAAAGAATTATTAAAATTACCACATGCGCGAAATAGGGCTTCCTCCATCGTCCCAGTGTTGGGGTTTAGCTCATCATGTCGAAAATGCTCTCAAAATATATATTTATGCTCAAAAGTGGTTTACAAATGATGAAAGGAGTGAAAATTATTAAAAACAGGATTTTGTGACGCATGAAAAGTGTCGCATAATCACTGTTACAAAGAACGATACAAGAGCAGTGTTGTTGGCACTATTCCGCAGTCGCTAGAAAGGTTTTGCAAATTGCCGCTTATATGCGACAGTTTCCAACGACTTTCAGACGCGGGTCTTTGTTCTTCGTCTTCTTCTTCCCTGCACCAGCAGAGAAACGTCTCTGCAATTCTTCTTCTCGGCTCTGCAGCCTCCTAAATCTTCCCCAAACTCTCGACCGCCCTTCCTTGTACCTCTAGAAATCTATTTATACTCCTAAGCCTTATTTAATCACGCCATATCTCCCAAATAATCTTCATTTATCACTATTATTCTCTACGGCCAAAATTCCTTTTTTTTATCAATTCCTCGTGCATGCAGCTGTATTTCTTTCCTTCTATACCTTCTTCACGCTCCAGAATATCGATTAAGTCTTCCAAGCACGTGCAGTACACGTTTAAACTCCTCACAACTCGTGCAAGCTCATGTTTTTCATCCAACTCCCTGTTTGGATTAAACTAAGTTATCCAGCCAAATTTGATCGATAAAATCACCTATACTAGCTTCCTTAATCCATAACAAGTCCAGCCCATGAATTTCAGCGACTGAATCGCTCTAAAACTCCTCAAAGATTCGATCCAAATTCTTCCAGTGAAGAAATATTTTTCCCGCCAAAACCATAATTCAAATTTTGTGAAGAAGGTCACCCCTTATCCAGTGGTCGCCCCTTATCCGTTGCTGGAGTCCGAATAACACATGTCCCTTGGGGTGCCTTTAGTAATTTTTCTGGGGTGTTTTCAACACTTTTTTCGGGGTTCCTCCGGTACATTTCTGGGGTGCCTTTAGTACTTTATCCTGGGGTGTAAAACACCACTTTTCGAGCCAATTTTGCCGCAAGAGCTTATTCCCTAGAAAAGACTTAAAACAACTTTATTAGAAATAAAATGAGTCCTAGATAATGTAGTTTTGGGTGAAAATGCGTCACACTTACGTGCTTATCACATATGCAAAGGATCTTCCGTTTAAGCTAATAAACTCCTTTTCATGGTTAGATCAATCCAATCTCTATTACCTAAGTAATAAGATTCGGATTTGTAACAATCAAGATAGATCTAAAGAGAACTGTTAGGCGTTACCGATCTCACGTAACTAATCAATCGAATAAATCCGATTCTAGTTGGATCCCAGTCGATCAAGGTTTGTGCAACACACAAAGATTTGAGAAACAATAAGAAATCTTCTTCGTCTTCAAATCTTCTTTAATCTTCAATTAAAACCTGCACAACACCACTTGAATATCTTGTGATCAATCACGTATAGATCGGAGTCTGTTAACAATGGATTATCACAAGATTTCTTTAGATCTACAAACAGTTCTAAAGTTCCCATCGATACTTCGATCTAGTTTGACTGAATCTTATATCAGAAGAGAAGATTCTCAAGAATAAACAAACTAGGTGCAATCAAAGTTTCAACAACCGTTAGTCAATCAAATCAATCGAAAACTAATAACACTGCAATTATCTAGTTTCCCACCAACGGTACTCGTAGAGCTTCTTGATCCCACAGAAGTCTTTAAACGAGCGGTCATAAGAGATTTTGCGTAATTAGGGTACTTTCCTCTCCGATTAGACGGCTCCACCAGAAACAACAAAAAGATGAAGTTTTCCAGGCTCTTAGGATAGTTTTCTAGAAATGCAAACTTAGGTAATTATAGACCAAGGATGTTTAGACACCAAGGAATTTCCAAAACCGAAAGTATTCTCAAGATATGCAATAAATGCCCATTCATTTTTCATAATTCCAGTAAATGCTTTGTCCAATATTTCCCGAAATCTCTCAATAGAAAATCTCCAATTAGTAAATGCACAATACTAATTTTTATTCACTAGATTAAAGCATATAAAACTAATAACCTTAATTAAAAGATTCTTAATTTATTTCGGAACATGATCTCCTTGAGTACTAAGGAATATCTTTGAACAATAAAAGATAAGAGTTACTGTACGTGTTCAAAGAATGTTGGCATCTCTTCTTTGTAAATCCTCTTTCATATTTACAATCTTGGAATCGATTATACCACACTTCCAAACAAGTTTAGAATTGGTTCATCTGTATTCCAAGACAACTATGTAATTGATCAAATATCAAGTCACATCCATGGGTTCAATCGGTTCTACCAATCACTGGGATCGGTTATACCCTAATATGGAAGCACTTGTGATCGGTCACACAAGTTACTAGGACCGGTTACATCAATTACCAGGACCGGTTACCATATACACATGGTATTGCTTGTGATCGGTCACACCAACCACTAGGATCGGTTACACCAATTACAAGGATCGGTTACACAAATTACAAGGACCGGTTACACCAATTACAAGGATCGATTACACAACTTCTCTGTGATCGTTCACACCAATTACTAGGATCGGTCATACTAATTACAAATATCGATCATACCATCTCAGGTGATTACTTTGGATTGGTTACACTAATTAATCAAAACTAATCATACCAAAATCATAAGTTAGGCATTATGATTAGTTGTACCAAGATACATTACAAAGTTACGATCGGTTCTACCATCTCACACATATTGGTAATCCAAAGATTTGCAATGAATAGACATACCAATAAGCCTAGCTGAAAAGACGAGGGTACCCAAATATACCTCAATCTAAAAAAAATCAACCTATAAGTCCTCTTACCGAAAGTGATTGTCTATGGACTGAGTCGAGACAATACAACGAATCGGTATTCACACTTTGTGTGATCGTCTATGGATACAAGATCGAGACAATACAACAATCAAAGTGTGATTACTTGATAATAGGTTCGGACTTAACCAAACTCTATAGGATCACTATCAAGTAATACGGACCTAACGTTTGTGTAATTTACTTTAAATTATAATAACAACAATTATAATTGCGGAAAACAAAAGTAAATGACACAGCAAGATTTTGTTAATGAGGAAACCGCAAATACAGAAAACCCCCGGGACCTGGTCCAGAATTGAATACTCTCAGAATTAAGCCGCTATACAAAATCACACCAACTTCGTATAGTTGAGACGAAGCAACTAAATCTATAATTCACCTAGTTTCTTCAGTATCCCTGCGCTTTCGACATTCAATAATTGCACACACTGGAACAATTCCTTTGGTTCGTATTCCAAATAGTAAAGGGACAACAAATCTGTTCGGTAACAACTCTATTCAATCTCAGTGATATGTGTTAGACAAAGGCTCATCTGTTTAATCCAATAAACTCCTTTGTCGGGTTTAGATCAATCTAATTAACAACTACCAAAGTAATTGAGATTAGATTTTTCAATCAATAATAGGATCTACCAAGATACTAAATACTGATGCCGATCTACGCAACTAATCAATCAAATCTATCATACATAAACCGATTATAGTTGGATTCCAGACGATTAAGTTTTGTGCACACCAAAGATTATGAAACCCAATAAGAAATCTTATTTGTCTTCAAATCTTCAATAAACACCTGCACACAACAACTTGAATCTCTTGTGATCAATCACGCACAAAACAGAGTCTGTTAACAATGGATTATCACAAGATTTCTTTAGATCTACAAACAGTTCTAAAGATTCAGTCGACACTTCGATCTAATTTGAGTGAATCTTATATCAGAAGAGAAGATTCTCAAGAATAAACAAACTAGGTGCAATCAAAGTTCAACAACCGTTAGTCAATCAAATCAAATCGAAAACTAATAATACTACAATTATCTAGTTTCCCACCAACGGTACTCGTAGAGCTTCTTGATCCCACAGAAGTCTTTAAACGAGCAATCGTAAGAGATTTCGCCTAATTAGGGTACTTTCCTCTCCGAATAGATGGCTCCACCAGTAACAACACAACAAGGTAGTTTTGCTGGCTCTGAGGATAGTTTGCTCGAAATGCAAACTTAGGTATTTATAGACCAAGGAAGTTTGGACACCAAGGAATTTCCAAAACCAAAATATTCTTAAGATATGCAATATATTTCCAAATCGGTTTTCATAATTCCTATAAATGCTCTGTCCAAAAATAACCGAAATCTTACTAGAAAATATCCAATTAGTAAATGCACATTACCAATTTTTATTTTCCATAGATATGCATTTTAATTGCTGGTAATTAAAAGCATATACAATTAACAACCTTAATTAAAAGATTCTCAACTTATTTTGGTCCGGGATCTCCTTTAGTTATTAAGGAATATCTTTGAACAATAAAAGATAAGAGTTACTGAACATGTTCAAAGTATGTCGACATCTTATTTCTTTGTAAATCCTTTTTCATATTTACAATCTTGGAACCGATTATACCACACTTCCAAACAAGTTTAGAACGGGTTCATCTGATTTCCAAGAACTATGTGATTGATCAAATATCAATACACTAATCATGGGTTTACGGTTATAACAAACACAAGGATCGGTTCTACCTTAATATGGTTACTGGGACAAGTTACATCAGTTACCAGTATCGGTTACATCAATTACCAGGACCGGTTACCATATTCTCATGGTATTACTTGTAATCGGTCACACAAGTTACCAGGATCGGTTACACCAATTACCTGGACCGGTTACACCAATTACAAGGATCGATTACACACACTTTTGTGATCTGTCACACCAATTACAAATATCGGTCACACCAATTACAAATATCGATCATTCCATCTTAGGTGATTACTTAGGATCTGTTACACTAATAAAAGTCATACCAATACATAAGTCAGGCATTGTGACTAGTTTTACCAAGATACATAACAAGTTATGATCGGTTCTACTAACTCACACATATTGGTAATCCAAAGATATGCAATGAATAATAATACCAATAAGCCTAGCAATTTCCCTTTCGATTCATAAAACAAGTTCATGAATGTACTTCCTTTAAATGAATGTAAACATTGTTTCCTAGGACGAAATCTTCATCCATACCCATACACATAATCATAATAGCATTTATATGATTACGTCGATGTCTTATATACGAAGTTCAAAAGATAAGCGTTATTCTTCGTATTCTAATTCCTTAACACTATGTCTACTAGAGTATAATCATTCACATCTTCGCAGTTATGTTTTCAATATAGCACGACTTAAAAGATACGTTGGGAATGAAACAGTTCAAGTCAAAATATTACTAACCTCAAGAGGAAGGATGATGTCGTCGATGTAGCTTGTTACTTCTTCACATTCTTCAAGTCTTCGAGTAATACTTGTATGTCTCATTATCCTAATCTTTCTAGCCTAACCTATACGAAGTTGTCTCTAGTACATAATCAAGCGATTCTTTAATTGAGTTTTGATTCACTAAAATATGACAACCAAACTTGACATACCATCGCTTGGTGGGTTCAACCGAGCTATGCTCTAACAATCTCCCCCTTTGTCAATTTTAGTGACAAAACTCTTATAATCATATGGATAAACAAATTACAAAAATTCATTATACATACGCTTGATTCCAAGTTTCAACGGCACAATACCTTGCATATATTCAATCCATAAATGCCGTTGTTGACATTTAAATAACAAAGCTAATACTCCCCCTAAAGGTAAGATAGGTAGATTTTCAATCCGCACATCTTTGTTATTTCTCTTTTGTAGTCCAAATAACTACAATCATCATATGATATGTTTGTCCACCTTAGTCAATGCTTTACTCTTTCGTTAGATATAACGTTTAAGCACAATTGTCCTTTCCTTAGTGATTACAAATCACTTGTTTACTCCATATATTTCTCCCCCTTTTTGTCACAAAATGATAAAGGTACGAGCAAATACCAAAACCAAAAGGATCTTACAATCTAAAAGAGTCGTACAACCTATAAGAGTTAAGCACGAAGGTTTCACATACCACTTTAGATAACCAATACCAAAACCGAAACTAAAAGTAATTTGGTTTTAATATGTTATCAAGGAAACAATTGCTTGAAGCAATTTTCCCTAATAGTTTAACAAATTGGCTAATAAACTTAGTTCCCTTGCTAAACTGATTGCACAAATACAATCGCTTATTTCGATAAGACAAAAATAAAGATCAGAATTAACTTTATTTTTCTCATCAGACACTAATTATTCAGATAATAACTTATACCTTTCACTTTAGAAAAGATAAATACTAGGTTAGTTAACTAATATTTCTTGTCAAGGCATTCGATTAGACTTGAATAAACGAATCCTACAATTTGATAAGTCTAACTAAGATCAGAATTAACTTAGTTTCTCTTATCCGGAATCGAATTGGACTAAACAAATGATCCCGTATTTTGTTAAGCCATAAATAATTCATACAAACCAAATAAATCAACTTGCACAATTATTTTTCTTAACCGGAAGCAATTGAAACAAACATAGACATTAAAGCATCACACTTGCACCTAAATTTCGTTAAGCCTAAACAATTGATACCAAACAGTAAAGAAAGGTAACAATAGTTTTTCTCAACCGGAAACAATTGAACCACACACACACATCCATACACACAAAACGGAATACACATCAATTGTACCGAATTTTGTTAAGCAAAAGCAAAATATATATGCAATAAACTCAAGCTTTTCTTAAACAGGAAAACGATTAACTAACAAATTCGTTATCTCAAATTTCGCATCCTCTTCTCCCCATAAAGATATATCATTAAGCGCAAGTTCAAGTTATAACTCTCCCCCATTGTGTTGTCATCCTATCGCAAGAACAAAAGAACAACAACAAAAGCAACCTTTACCAGAGAAAGGTTGAATCAGTTTTAACTAATGCATAGCAAAAGTTGAAAACCCCAAAACACATATGCTTTTATGCTAAACCAAAATCGATTCAACATATTGCGACTTTTTCAGATATGAGTTTCAATCTGAATACCTTATGATCCTTTGATAAAGCCTACCAACATGGGCTAGAACTTAATCCCGCTAAATCAAAAAGCCACACAAACCATAAGGGTACACACATTATATGAGATCGAATATTAAGGTTAAGAAAACCGAAATCAAACATCCCATAACACATAGCAATAATATAAAGCATTCAAGCACAGGCTATGTAATCGAAAAACTATCACAAGAAAAATCATAAAATAATAATTTTATTCATAAATGATAGATAGTTGTATTCAGTAATAGACCTTACACAATAATTGAAAGAAATCAAAAACTGATGTCTATTTTGTTTGGCATAAGACTCTAAATTTATTCCTTTAGAGTTTCCTATGATATTTTCGAACCTGGATCAGAAGATTTCACAGGATTCCAATCATCTTCTATGATTACTAATCTTGATTCAAGACTAATAACATTGTCATTGACTTCCTTTACTTCCTTACGCAAATCCTTTTCCATGTTCCTTACTTCACATAAGATCATATCTAATTTCAGTGAAAGATTCTTGAGAAGATTATCATTAAGAGATGAGATTTCTTCATTAGGAACATATTGATGAAGCTCTGGAGATGAGTCTGAATCACCATCTCAAGATTCGAGACGTAGTTTCTTGTTAGGAAACAATATGGTCCAGACTTTTTCAGTTTTGCGAGAGTTGCAACTAGAGGTAGACATTCTGTCAGATCTCTATAAAATGAAATAAGATGTCTTTCCTCTTATAAATAGGAAAAGTTTTTCTCGAATCTTTGAGAAAATTATTTCATTTAATTTCTTAACCGAAAATTTATTCTAGAAATATTTTTATTAAAATATTTACATTCATATCCTTACTGATTACTTTTTGAGGGAAACAAGTAAGGATTCATGATAACTAGTTAGGTTATTACCTTTCGGTTGTTGAATTTTCCTCCCTTAGAGGTATCAACATTCTTACAGATTTGAGAACCTTTTATGTTTGAACTGTTAGGTTTGTTTCTCAAGTTTACAGTAAGATCTTGATGTCTAAAAACCACATTATTCAAATTTTTTACGTTGAAATTCAGAAGTGATTTTTGGTCTAGACTTAGATCTTGAATGTTTGGATTTGCAGAGTTTCTCTCTCTGTTTAATACCAGGACATTGTTTGTGATAGTGTCCCCATTGCTCGCATCGGAAACAAGCCCCAGAAGTATTCTGGTTACAGGTCTTCGGTTTTATAGATTTATTCAACCTTCCTTCCATGCCTTTTGATATATTCATATCAAGTGATGATTTCCCAGAGCAGTTGAGTTTATCTCTCAATTTCAGATTCTCTGCTTTTAACTTTCTGATTTCATCTTGACAACATTTAATGTTGAAGATGAGTTTAGATACTTGTTCCTTTTTAGAACATTGAGAGACCTCGATTTTCACAAGACGCTTGTCAAATTTTTCTTTATCATTCAGATAAATCCACATGAGTTGATCAAGCGATGATTTCATTCCATTGATTTCGGATTCAAGAACGTGTGTTCTTTTATCTTTACAAGGAAAAGTTTGTTTGAAAATCGTAGGAGTGAACTCTTCTGGGGTATCTAATGTTGGAAGTATTTCAGAGTCACATACTTCTACAATGGTTGCAACATGGTCTATCATACAATCTTGATTATCCTCGTCAGTGGAATAGTCAAGAGTAGCAGTATATGCATTTCTTTTCCACTGAATATCCTTAGTTGGACAATCTGGAGAAATATGACCAAAGCCTCTACATTTGTAGCATTAAGGAACATTATCATCATCATCCCAAGTGTCTTCACTTTTATGTGTAGAGATCTGATTTCTTTTTGACACAAGAGATTCTCTTTTTCGGTGTCTCAATTGTTAGAGCATTGCTCGTCGAACTCGCAAACGTTGCTATCTCAAGCTTGTTGTCAAGTTTAGTTGCAAAAACTATAAGTCTTGATTTCTAGTCTACTTATAGCTAAGTCTCGGACTAGGATAGAAAGTGTAGTTGAGCTCTAGACTCCACGGCGTTCATCATGCAAAGACGAAGAACTACTCAAGGAACTGGTGGATCTTCATCGACAAAAAGGTATGTGGAGACTTACACTTATCTATCACTCAAAAGTCTATCTACTCTATCTCCTATCTTGAGACAAAAGTTGTATTGCTATATAGACTTCGATTATACACATTTGTTATTTCGAGCCGAGTTTATCTCGCTTATCTATTTCTCGAAATATGTGTTGGTAAGCTTTCTCTTTGGACAATTTCATCTTTACAAGTGACAAAAGTCATGTTGATTATTTCAATATCTTGAAAATTGCTTTGATGAAAAATATTGTGTGAGTAACCTCTATTTAACATCCTCTAAGAATGTTTCAATGGTTGAAATAAAGAGTTTAGAACATGTAACCATCTTTGGATATAAGCATATAATATGTTCGTGCATTAGTGTATAAGTCCAAAACCGGGAACCAAATGTATGCATACTTGTGTGTGTACTAAATGGTTGATAGAGACTGGGTAAGTATGCGTACCCGTACGCATACTGGCGGAAGTTCACGACCGTAAATTTCTGCTGAGTTTGGAAATCAAAACCAACTCAATCCGGTTACCTAAGTATGCGTACCCATACGCATACTGGCGGAAAGTTCATGTCCGTGAATTTCTGTTGAGTTTGGAAACCAAAAAAAACTAAAATTCGGTTACTTAAGTACGCATACCCGTACGCATACTTAAGTGTGTTACTTTCTAAAATTGGTTTGTTCATGAACTAAAACATTTATATATTAAGGAATGCAATTTGCAAATCATGGCTATAATGTTCATGAATCGATTCGAGTGAATCAAAACCGTTTTTGCTTCGATTGTGTCTTGTATACTTATATAAGATCTAAGCAATTGAACAACTCTCGAACTAGTTCATTTGAGTCATTTGGACTAGTTATGGTGAAGATGAATAAGGTTGATATGAAAGTGCTCATATGGCTAACCATAAGTTAACTACTGTTGAACCAACTAGGTGTACACGTTTAGGTACGGTTACTCAAACCTAAATGACGTATATTTCATTTGTGTATAACAAGCTAAGTTCGATCTAATGGTTGAAAGATATTTGCTTGAATCTAATCAGGTTTTCATATAATGGTGAATATTGAATGCTTTGTTACCAAGGTAACTTAGATTGCAAACCCTGATTTGGAGACTATATAAAGGAGAACTCTAGCAACTGGGAAACCTAATCCCCACACCTCATGTGTGATACTAGTTGTATAAGCTAGAGTCGATTCTCCTTTAACCTTAGATTTCTACCGAGACGTTGTAGCTTAACGACTTAAAGACTTCATTGGGATTGTGAAGCCAGACCCAACTATTTTCTCTGTAGTTGCGTGATCTGATCTTGCTGTTTCTATCGTGATTGAGTGCAATTGTAAGATTGGCTTGAGATTAATTTCTCCGATAGGCAAGATAGAAAAGTGGTCACAAACATCTTTGTCTCATCGTTTGTGATTCCGCAATATCTTGTTTCGCTAGTCGATTAAGATTATTGTGAGGTGATTGATAATTCTAGGCTTCGGGAATATAAGTCCGGGTTATCGATTGGTTCCTGTTCACCTTGATTTATCAAAAGACGGAACAAAACTCGTAGGTATTTCTGTGGGAGACAGATTTATCTATTCTTGTAGACTTTTCTGTGTGATACAGATTTGTTTATTAAAGTCTTCGACTTTGGGTCGTAGCAACTCTTAGTTGTGGGTGAGATCAGCTAAGGAAATCAAGTGCGTAGTATCCTGCTGGGATCAGAGACGTAAGGAGCGAAAATGTACCTTGGATCAGTGTGAGATTGATTGGGGTTCAAATACAGTCCAGGCCGAAGTTAGTTTGTAGTAGGCTAGAGTCTGTAGCGGCTTAATACAGTGTGTGTTCAATCTGGATTAGGTCCTGGGGGTTTTCTGCATTTGCGGTTTCCTCGTTAACAAAAATTCTGGTGTCTGTGTTATTTATTTTCCGCATTATATTTTGTTATATAATTGAAATATCACAGGTTGTGTGTTGAATCGATCAATTGGTAAATCCAACCTTTGGTTGTTGATTGAAATTGATTGATCCTTGAACATTGGTCTTTGGTACCATTCAAGTTATTTCTCTTGTATTCAATCAGACTCGCAGATTTATGTTTGTTTGAGTTGGGATTGAATCGATAAATTGATATATAACTCTTTGATATACTTTTTGTTAAGTTTGAGTCTGTCTGTCTAGTTGATTCTCTTAAAAGTATATTGGAGTTAGTCCATACAGATTGCTAAGCGAAATATTGGGTGAGGTTGTTAGACCCCCGCTTTTTCATCAATAATTTCTTGAATCATTGAGTAATTAGAGACAAATGATGATTAAGTTCAGTTTCATCTTCAGAATCTAAATCTTTCTGATCTTGGAAGTCTTCCGGACATTGAGTCAGCTTATTTTTGATGGCTTTATACGCCAGATTGTCTTTTTGCTTAGACAAATGCTCCTGATCAAATATCTTTAGTTTTCGAACAAGAGAACTTCTTGATAAAGAGGAAAGATCGTTAGCTTAGATGATTGCATGCTTCTTAGATTCGTATCTAGATGGCAATGATCTGAGAATTTTGCATACTATATCTTTTTTCAGAAATAGTCTTTCCAAGTGAGAAAGAAGCATTAACTATCTCAGAGAGTTTAATATGAAACTCTTCAAAAGTATCGTTGCCATCCATTCGAAGGTTTTCCCAATCAGACGTAAGGGTTTGAAGTCTTGCTTCTTTCTCTGATGTATTTCCTTCGAACACGATCTGAAGATTATCCCAAGCTTCCTTTGAAGTTTGGCATGTTGATACATGATGTTGTAGATCACGACTTACAACATGTATAATAGCATTCAAACCATCTGAATTATGCTTTGCAAAAGCCTTTTCTTCGTTAGTATAATCTACTAAGCGTTCAAACTCAGTTTCCGAATTTTCCCGATTTTAAGGCGATTATAACCATCAACGACTAATAGCCAAGTATTAAAGTCTCTTGATTGAAGAAAATATCTCATAGCAGATTTCCACCATAGATAGTTTGTTCCGTCAAATCTTGGCAGTACGTTAACTGAAATCGATTCATGTGAACTCGAGTTCATTTCTTATAGGATGGATCCCACCAAACACAGATTGTTAGATCTGTTGATGGTGGATTTTCGACAAAGGTCAAAATCGTAAAATCATGATACTGCATGTTTCTGACCCGGCTTCACGAACGCATGTGACGATTCATGTGTTTACGATCCGTGAACCGTTTCACGATCTATGACTGAGTAAGCATTCCTCTCATAGCCATGATGAATATGTTTCTCAAAAGGCCTCCCAGCTGAGCATTCGATGCTGCACATTTCATCATGCCCTCTATGTAGAATAAAATTATTGGGAGGTCCTCTAGACATAATTGTTTGTTAGAGGGCTTAACGCCTTCAGGACATCGATGCTTCACGTTGTTCCCTGACTACATAGAGAGACCCACCTCTACATAGAATAATGACTGGGCGGTTCTCTAGACATAATTGTTTGTTAGAGGGCTTAACGCCTTCAGGACGTCTATGATACTCGATGTTCCCTGACTATGTAAAGAGACCGTGTATAGATTCAGGCGGCTCTCTAGACATAATTGTTTGTTAGAGGGCTAAACGCCTTCAGGACGTCGACGTTGCACGTTGTTCCTTGACTATACATCTTTCAGAACGAATATGATGCTTCAACTATCTCATATCTTGATTCTTCAAATAGATTAATTCTATCGTGACATTCGCTACTGAATTCCTAGAAAATAATCTATTATATCTCATTACTCCGTTCCCTGAATCCCCCGGCTGGATTCATGGATTAGTAATAGATAACCATCTTATCTCATTACTCCGTTCCTTGAATTCCACGGCTGGATTCATGGATTATTAATAGATACACAATTCATTTTATTATTACTCCGTTTCATGAATCATTCTCAGCTGAATTTTATGAATTAGTGATAAATACTCAACAATTGGGCATCTGGACTATCACCGAGTAAGCCCCAACAAAATGGTGCAAGTGTACTCAACGATGATGCACGAACGAGTACCCAAATGCATGAACAAGCATTCAAAAATACGGACAAACGAGGAATCCTACACATAATAGGAGAGACAAAATAATAATAATAAAATAAAAGAGGCGCCTAGGGACCGGGCCTACCGACCGGCCGGTCATGCCGCCATGGAAGGTCCCCCACGCCTCTTCCTTTATTTTTCCTTATTTTATTATTTTCATAATCTCATGAAGACTCCTTCATTCGAGCAACTTTCCTTGTTTGAGCAAAACTTACGGTTTCTCCATATTTTCACGGTTTTATGAAAAATAATAAAAATAAGGGAAGGTGTCAAGGGACCGGGCTACCTAGCCGGCCGGCTATGCCCCAGCTATGTCTGGTCCCACACCTTGCAATCCCTTGTTTTCATAATTATTATTTCCCTCATCATGAAACTCCTCTGTTTGAGCAAAAGCCCTGGTTTCTTCATATTTTCTCAAATATTGCTCAAACCATGAAAAAGCCCAAAAGTCAAATGGTCACATGACCGACTAGGCTATTCACGAAAATATTAAAATATTATTATTATTTTAATATTCTCAAAATATTGATCAAACGAGCAAAGTCCTACTTGCTCGTTCGAGCAAAATCAAGAATTTCAGTCAAAGATCGAACTCTTCTGAAAATCCAAAATATCGCTCAAACGCACACCAGAAAATACCAAAACTCTCAAGACTGAAACACGGACATTATGGTGATAGGGGCATGCTTCCTTGACCGACCAAGGCTGGCCCTAAGGCTTGCAAGGAGCCGGTTTCACACATCTTTATAATTCTGACCTTATTTTCCCAATTGCTCATATTGGGTCCAAACTATTTCCAACCAACTTGGAATTTGCTCAATCGACCTTCATCTGGTCCCATACCACCAAGGGACGGTTCTATGCTCCCTTGGCCGGTCCCTCACTTCTCCATAATTAGGTTTTATCACCTAACGCTCAGACGAGCACTATTTTAATAAGTGATTAAACCAGCATTTAATCATCCTTTCACCAACCAGTCAACAAAGGACTTTAGTGCACGCTCACTCAAGAACTTGGGCGCTATATGGTCGTCCATCATCCCATGTAGCCGGTCACTCCTTCACTCAGTGGCCTATTTTCAATTAATCATCAATTGATGAACAATTGATCAAAATTAGGGTTTCAAACAAATGCTCTGCAAATCATGATTTTGAGCAATTTCAAACACTAATAAATTTATGTTGACCCAACAATCAACATCTGGATTAATTATATTATATTTGGTAGGCTACTAATATTTTAATTAATATTTTATTGGGTCACGTTACCAATAATTCATCTATTGAGCAATACTTGCTCAATTGCTCGAATATTGATCCAACTGTCAATATTCAGTAATTTATCGAATTGAGTAATACTCAGTTGCTCGAATATTGATCCAACTGTCTAATTTATCACCAAATATTGATTTAACTCAATATTCAATAATTCATCGAATTTACAATATTTTCTAAAACAAGCAATATCAACATCATTCAAGAACCATACGTATGACATGTTCAATCCATGAATCACTGAGCATTCGTCAATCATGCTCAATTCAACAAAACTTAGACTCATCGTCTAACCAATTATATAACTGACTAATTAAATACACGTCTGCTTTGCAGACTCAACGTTCATGAGACATCAATCACGTCACATGGGGGATATCAATTAGGGTTTTGGTCTGGCGGCCTACGGCACGTGTGTTCATCCACGATGAGAAACGTGAGTAAGTTGTGCAAGCGATTGAGGGAGTTATCAAAGTAGTGGGTGGATGATTAATAAAGTCTCCACACGACATGGAACTGATTTTACCACGATCTCCCACTTCCCCATTCTTTCACTCAAGAAACCGTCACACCTACTGGGATCAATGTGTTTACTATTCTGACAATATAAATAAGTTCAGGATCGATGACTGAAGACAACATTCGTCTACACATAATTCTCTCGATCGAAACTTATTTACACATACTTGCAGAAACCTTCAACACATCCACAATCCTTGATCATCATTGATCCCACAATTCTCAGCTTCCCTTCTACAGATCAACCCATCTCCCTCTTTGTGAGCGAATTGACTCTGGAACGGCCATTGTCTTGGTTTAAGCCGAAGTCCTATAGATTGATCTCTCGAACTCAAAGCACTCCCGTGCAGTGCATCTGTGTGAGGTTAGGCAGTTTTCTCGGTTGAGGAGTCTCATCTGATCGGTCGTCTCTTCACTTTCCTAAAAACCACCAAATCGTTTTTCCCCATCTACAAGATCTTTTCGTGTTTGCCTGCTCTGATACCGATTGAAAAGACGAGGGTACCCAAATATACCTCAATATAAAAATATTCCACTTATAAGTCCTCTTACCGAAAGTGATTGTCTATGGACTGAGTCGAGACAATACAACAAATCGGTATTCACTCTTTGTGTGATCGTCTATGGATACAAGATCGAGAAAATACAACAATCAAAGTGTGATTACTTGATAATAGGTTCGGACTTAACCAAACTATATAGGATCACTATCAAGTAATACGGAGTTAACGTTTGTGTAATTTACTTTAAATTATAATAACAACAATTATAATTGCGGAAAAAAAAAGTAAATAACACAGCAAGATTTTGTTAACGAGGAAACCGCAAATGCAGAAAAACCCCGGGACCTAATCCATAATTGAATACGCTCAGAATTAAGCCGCTATACAAAATCACACCAACTTCGTATAGTTGAGACCAAGCAACTAAACCTATAGTTCACCTAGTTTCTTCAGTATCCCTGCACTTCCGACATTCAATAAGTGCACGCATTGGAACAATTCCTTTAGTTCGTATTCCAAACAGTAAAGGAACAACAAATCTGTTCGGTAACAACTCTATTCAATCTCAGTGATATGAGTTAGACAAAAACTCTTCTGTTTAATCCAATAAACTCCTTTGTCGGGTTTAGATCAATCTAATTATCAACTACCAAAGTAATTGAGATTAGATTTTGCAATCAATAATAGGATCTACCAAGATACTAAATACTGATGCTGATCTACGCAACTAATCAATCAAATCTATCAAACATAAACCGATTATAGTTGGATCCCAGCCGATCAAGTTTTGTGCACACCAAAGATTATTAAACCCAATAAGAAATCTTCTTTGTCTTCAAATCTTCTTAAATCTTCAATAAACACCTGCACACAACAACTTGAATCTCTTGTGATCAATCACACACAGAACAGAATCTGTTAACAATGGATTATCACAAGATGTATTTTGATCTATAAACAGTTCTAAAGATCCCGTCGACACTTCAATCTAGTTTGAGTGAATATTATATCAGAAGAGAAGATTCTCAAGAATAAACAAACTAGGTGCAATCAAAGTTCAACAACCGTTTGTCAATCAAATCAAATCGAAAACTAATAATACTGCAATTATCTAGTTTCCCACCAATGGTACTCGTAGAGATTCTTGATCCCACAGAAGTCTTTAAACGGGCGGTCGTAAGAGATTTCGCCTAATTAGGGTACTTTCCTCTCCGAATAGACGGCTCCACTAGTAACAACACAACAAGGTAGTTCTGCTGACTCTTAGGATAGTTTGCTCGAAATGCAAACTTGGGTATTTATAGACCAAGGAAGTTTGGACACCAAGGAATTTCAAAAACTGAAATATTCTTAAGATATGCAATTTATTTCCAAATCGGTTTTCATAATTCCTAGAAATGCTCTGTCAAAAATAACCGAAATCCTACTAGAAAATCTCCAATTAGTAAATGCACATTACCAATTTTTATTTTCCAGAGATATGCATTTTAATTATTGGTAATTAAAAGCATACAAAATTAACAACCTTAATTAAAAGATTCTTAACTTATTTCGGTATGGGATCTCCTTTAGTTTTTAAGGAATATCTTTGAACAATAAAAGATAAGAGTTACTGAACATGTTCAAAGTATGTCGACATCTTATTTCTTTGTAAATCCTTTTTCATATTTACAATCTTGGAACCGATTATACCACACTTCCAAACAAGTTTAGAACTGGTTCATCTGATTTCCAAGAACTATGTGATTGATCAAATATCAATACACTAATCATAGGTTTACGGTTCTGCCAAACACAAGGATCGGTTCTACCTTAATATGGTTACTGGGACCGGTTACAACAGTTACCAGGATCGGTTACATCAATTACCAGGACCGGTTACCATATTATCATGGTATTACTTGTGATCGGTCACACCAGTTACCAGGATCGGTTACACCAATTACCAGGACCGGTTACACCAATTACAAGGATCGATTACACACTCTTTTGTGATCGGTCACACTAATTACTAGGATCGGTTACACCAATTACTAGGATCGGTCACACCAATTACAAATATCGATCATACCATCTTAGGTGATTACTTAGGATCTATTACACTAATAAAATTCATACCAATACATAAGTCGGGCATTGTGACTAGTTTTACCAAGATACATAACAAGTTATGATCGGTTCTACTAACTCACACATATTGGTAATCCAAAGATATGCAATGAATAATAATACCAATAAGCCTAGTGATTTCCCTTTCGATTCATAAAACAAGTTCATGAATGTAATTCCTTTAAACGAATGTAAACATTGTTTCCAAGGACGAAATATTCTCCCATACCCATACACATAATCACAATAGCATTTATACGATTACGTCGATGTCTTATATACAAAGTTCAAAAGATAAGCGTTATACTTCGTATTCTAATTCCTTAACACTATGTCTACTAGAGCATAATCATTCACATCTTCGCAATTATGTTTTCAATATAGCACGACTTAAAAGATACGTTGGGAATGAAACAGTTCAAGTCAAAATATTACTAACCTCAAGAGGAAGGATGATGTCGTCGATAGTCAAAATCGATTTCAGATAAGATAAACTAAGTTAATTCTTATCTTAGTTAGACTTATCAAATTGAAGGATTCGGTTATTCAAGTCTTATCGAATGCCTTGACAAGAAAAAATAGTTAACTAAGCTAGTGTTTGTCTTGTCTAAAGAGAAAGGTATAAGTTATTGTCTGAATAATTAGAGCCTGATGAGAAAAATAAAGTTAATTTTTATCTTTATTTTGGTCTTATCGAAATAAGCGATTGCACATATGCAATCGGTTTAACAAGGAAATTAAGTTTCTTAGTCGAATTGTTAAACTATTAGGGAAATTTGCTTCGGGAATTTTTTTCCTTGATAACATATTAAAACTAAATTACTTGTAGTTTCAGTTTTAATATTGGTTATCTAAAGTGGTATGTGAAACATTCGTGCTTAACTCTTATATTATGTTTACAAGTCTGTTAGATTTGTAAGATTCTTTCGGTTTGTCCTTTATTTGCTCGAACCTTTGTCATTATGTGACAAAAAGGGGGAGAAATATATGGAGTAAACAAGTGATTTGCAATCACTAATGAAAGGACAATTGTGCTTAAACGTTATATCTAACGAAAGAGTAAAGCATTGACTAAGGGGGAGAAACATATCATATTGTTGTTGTAGTATTCTGACTACAAAAAGGGGAATAACAAAGATGTTTGGATTGAATATTTACATAAGGGGGAGTAAAAGCTTTTGTTATACAAATGTCAAAAGCGGCATTTATTGATTGAATATATGCGGGTCATTGTGATGTTGAAACTTGGAATCAAGCGTATGTAAAATGAATTCCTATGTAATTTGTTTATCCATATGTAATAAGAGTTTTGTCACTAAAATTGACAAAGGGGGAGGTTGTTAGAGTATAGCTCGGTTGAAATCACCAAGCGGTTGTATGTCAAGTTTGGTTGTCATATTTTAGTGTGTCAAAACTCATCTAAAGTCGCTTGATTATATACTAGAGTCAACTTCGTTTAGGTTAGACTAGAAAGTCTAAGAATGTTGAGACATACAAGTATTACTCCGAAGACCTGAAGAATGTGAAGAAGAAGCGAACTACAATGACGACATCATCCTTCCTCTTGAGGTTAGTAATATTGACTTGAACTATTTCATTCCTAACGTATCTTTCAAGTCGTGCTATATTGAAAACATAAATGCGAAGATGTATATATTATACATATTGTATAATACTATAGTGATATGACATGGTCATATTTGTATGATCATAGTATTAGGGAATTAGACTACGGAGTATAACGCTTATCTTTTGAACTTCGTAGATATGACATCGACATAATCTTGTATATACTGTTATGATTATGTGAATGGGTTATGGTGAAGATTTCATCCTAGGAAACAATGTTTTACATTCGTTTAAAGGAAGTACATTCATGAACTTGTTTTATGAATCGAAAGGGAAATCATTAGGCTTATTGGTACGGTTATTCATTGCAAATCTTTGGATTACAAATATGTGTGAGATGGTAGACCCGATCGTAACTTTGTCATGTATCTTGGTATAACTAATCGCAATGCCTGACTTATGATTTGGTATGACTAGTTTTTAGTAATTGGTGTAACCGATCCTAAGTAATCACAATGAGATTGTATGATCGATATTTGTAATTGGTGTGACCGATCCTAGTAATTGGTGTAACCGATCTTAGTAATTGGTGTGACCGATCACAGAGTATTGTGTAATCGATCCTTGTAATTGGTAAACGGTCCTGGTAATTGGTGTAACTGATCCTGGTAACTGATGTGACCGATCACAAGCAATACCATGGAATATGGTAACCGGTCCTGGTAACTGTTGTAACTTGTCCTGGTAACTTGTGTGACCGATCACAAGTATTTACATATTGAGGTATAACCGATCCTAGTGATTGGTAGAACCGATTGAACCCATGTATGTAATTTGATATTTGATCGATCACATTGTTATCTTGGAATACTGGTCAACCAATTCTAAACTTATTTGGAAGTGTGGTATAATCGATTCCAAGAATGTAAATCCATGTAAATATGAATAAGGATTTACAGTCAAGAATGTAATAACTCTTATCATTTATTGTTCAAAGATATTCCTTAGTACTCAAGGAGATCCTGTGCCGAAATAAATTGAGAATCTTTTAATTAAGGTTTTTGGTTTTATATACTTTAATTACCGGCAACTAAATGCATATTTCTAGAGAATAAAAATTAGTAATGTGCATTTACTAATTGGAGATTTTCTATTGAGAGATTTCGGAAATTTTGGACAAGCATTTATTGGAATCAGGAAAACCGAATTTTACTATTCATTGCATATCTTGAGAATATTTTCGGTTTTGGAAATTCCTTGGTGTCCAAACATCCTTGGTCTATAAATAACTAAGTTTGCATTTCTAGCAAACTATCCTAAGAGCCAGGCAAACTTCTTTCTTGTTATTTCTGGTAGAGCCGTCTAATCGGAGAGGAAAGTATCTTAATTAGGTGAAATCTCTTAAGAACGGTCGTTTAAAGACTTCCGGGGGATCAAGAAGCTCTACGAGTACCGTTGGTGGGAAAATAGATAATTGTAGTGTTATTAGTTTTCGATTGATTTGATTGACTAACTATTGTTGAAACTTTGATTGCACCTAATTTGTTTATTCTTGAGAATCTTCTCTTCTGATATAAGATTCACTCAAACTAGATCGAAGTATCGACGGGATCTTTAGAAATGTTTGTAGATCTAAAGACATCTTGTGATAATCCATTGTTAACAGACTCCGTTCTGTATGTGATTGATCACAAGAGATTCAAGTGGTGTTGTGCAGGTGTTTATTGAGATTAAATAAGATTTGAAGACAAAGAAGATTTCTTATTAGTTCTCATATCTTTGTGTGTGCACAAACCTTGATCAGTTGGGATCCAACTAGAATCGGATTTATTCGATTGATTAGTTCTGTGAGATCAGCATTCTCAATATATCCTTTTGAGGTTTATTTTGATTGAGTACGAATCTAAACTTAAATAATTTTGTAATTATTGGATAGATTGATCTAACCAGGCAAAGGAGTTTATTAGATTAAACGGAAGAGCCTTTGCATATGACTTGAGATATCTTTATCTTGAAAGAATCAATAGAGTTGTTACCAAACAGATTTGTTGTTCCTTTATTGTTTGGAATACGATCCAAAGGAATTGTACCAGTGCGTGACCTTCAAAGTCGGAAGCGCAGGGATACTGAGGAAACTAAGTGAACTAGGGGTAGTTGCTTGGTCTCAACTATACGAAGTTGGTGTAGATTTTTTATAGCGGCTTAATTCTGAGAGTATGCAATTCTGGACTAGGTCCCTGGGTTTTTCTGCACTTGCAGTTTTCCTCGTTAACAAAATCTTGCTGTGTGATTTACTTTTGTTTTCCACGATTATATTTGTTTATATAATTTAAAGTAAATTACACAAACGTTAACTCTGAAATACTTGATAGTGACCCTATAGAGTTTGGTTAAGTCCGAACCTATTATCAAGTATCACACTTCGGTTGTCGTATTGTCTCGATTTCGTATCCATAGACAATCACACAAAGTGTGAATACCGATTTGTTGTATTATCTCGACTCTATCAATAGACGATAACTTTCGGTAAGAGGACTTATAGGTTGTAGACAAAAATATTGTGGTGTATTTGGGTACCCTCATCTTTTCAGATGCAAATCTTCTTTGTTCTTGTTTTTCTTTATAAATTTGTTACCAACAGTTAGTCACCAACTCTCCCTCTTTATGAGCCATTACTTTTCTTACAGACTTACACTCATCCACCATACACCCTACAACTTTATGGAATTTGCAGAATTTAGGCAGATTAGGTAATTGAAAGTTTTGGTGAAAACCACCATACTTAGTTTCAACCCAAACCTTCTCTGGAATTGGTTTTGCAAGATCAATTTCCACTAACACACTAGCATAGTACCTAATTTCCCTCTTCAAGGTAGTTTCATCCACCTGAATTAGTCTTCCAATTATTTTATTATTTTCCTAATTGATTAAAATATTTTTTTTATTTTCAATACTTTAATCTCTCAATTCAGATAAATGAAACCACACAAAAGCAATAGAAGAGTACTTTTGATTCTCCGGTTTGAAGTTTTGTTCCCACTCTCTAATTCGCAAAATTTTCTTCTCAACTTACCGATAACCACTCCAAATATGATTTTTATCTTCCACGGTTTCTAACTTAATTATGAAGAATCCTTTACCCAGAGGAATTAACTGACAATTCCCTTTCAAAACCCATTTTCTTCTTAAAATTTCTTCATCCTTCTTCATTGTAAACTTTAAGAAATCTAATCTTCCGATTAGGCTAAATCTCCACTCATCAAGACTCTCATCAATTCATCTGGTATACAATTGGAGGATCATCACTATGCTTATCACAATTATGAAGACTTGAAATGTCAATTAAAGAAGCAGCTCGTCTAGATCTAAAATTATTCCTCATCAAACCCTTCTTTGGAGATTTTTCAGCGAAAATTCCAGATGCAGCCATAATAACTACTATTAAAAGGAAACCCATTAAAAATTAACCACCAATCATCAAACCGAGAGTTAAAATCCCTTGATTTCTCGAAAAGAAAGATCAAATAAAAAAAAAATATGAGAAAAAAGACTTTGCTGAGTTCAAAACCGGATTCATATCACTCTCCCACCTCAACTCACCTGTTTTTCCTGCACACACCCGTTTTATAATTTTTCATTTCTGGAATAAGAAATAAAAAAGTTTTATTTAAATCTGGGTTCAAAGTTTTGTGGACAAAAATTATTGAACCAGACCAACCAGTTATTCACCAACCAGATGCCAGTTGTGTTTTAAGAAAAATTAGAGAACCATCCGGTCCTGGAGATTTGTTTGGTTTCACGCATCTAACCAAATCCCAAATCACTTCAGTTAATGTCATCTCCATAAATTTGTTATTGTCAACATCAGACACTCCACCATGAAGATAAGAGAAAATATTCTCATTTTAATAAGACGGCACAATATTGAGCATATTTTGAAAATAATCTTTTAGATTAGAAGTTATTTCTTTATTATCTTTAATCTCTTCTCTAGCATTATTAAGAAGGCAACCAATTTTATTTTTATTTCTTCTTTTCAGAGTTTTAAAGTAAAAATATCTTGTGTTTCTTTCACCAAGATTCACAGCGTTATCCCTAAACAGTTTTTTAGTGAAAAGGATAGGGTACCAAGTACACCACCAACTTTTTCGTTCGTTAACCTATATGGAGAAAACCTAATACAATTACGAGTAGACCACCTTATAATGATTCTTGATAATATGTATATAAAGTTTATATTCCTACCTCTTCTCAATCAGAGAGTTTAGACACAAGTGTCTGTGAACCTGATTCTTAAGAAGAGTACTTGGATGATCACAAAAATAAATATCCAAGATCAATCTAGTCGTATCCAACTAAGCAAATTCGAATTATGCCAAGTATGAAACTTGTTATCTTTCAAAATACGAATTCTACAAGAACGAGTCTCATGATCGATCACAATTAATATGGACTTATATACTAGAATTGAATAAGTCCTACTTGTGTAATCCTATTATAAAGATAAACAATTTAATGCGGAAAAAAAAGACACTAGAAGTTTTGTTAACGAGGAAACCGTAACTGCAGAAAAACCTCGTGACCTTGTCTAGATTTGAATATCGAACTCTATTAAGCCGCTACAGACACTAGCATACTATCATACTTCAGACTGGAATGTAGTTGAGACTAAATTTACCCTCCAAGCAATTCAGCTGTAGTCGAGCCCTTTACGTCTCTTGAACCTCGCAAGGCTCTACGCAATTGATTCCGTCAGCTGACATCCTTTACAGCCTAAAAGTTGTTTCAGCTTAAGTGAAGACTTTTGATACCAATATGCCTCTGACATATATGCTTATTTGCTTTCCTTGTAGTTCGAATAGATCAAGGATTGGAAATCTGTTTGCAATAGACAAAGTTAGCAAACCTCACAAATCCGGAACACTTACACTCAGTTAGATGAGAAGCCTGGATTATTAACCACCTCTCAAGAACAATGTGAACTAATAGTTTTCAGGTATCTATTTCGAGGAATCACAAAGTCTGAGATGAAGATACCTTTGCGATTTCTATCTATATCGCTCCTGAAAGAGATCACTAAGACCTCGATAATCGAAATAGCAACATCGGGATATACGAAATATCAAGGTAAAAATAGTCGGACCTGGCTTCATGAATTCTTAAGTGAAGTTTTGCAGACCTAAACCTAATTATGTTTCTCGAGAAAACCTAGGTTCATGGTGGACGAATCTAGTTATAAACTAGGACACAAAAGTGGCAGGGATTGACTTTCCCAGTTGAATGAGTCTCTCTATTTATAGATTTTCAAGATTGAGGGTTGCTTAGAATTCAAGCTAAGATAACTTGGGATTTAAGTAAACACTTTATCTGATTAGATGAAACTCTAATTAGGTTTCAAGTAAGCATGTGAGAAATTTGTTGAAATCACATAAATGAATATACATTATGGTCCGAGTTCCGGAACCATGTATAATGATTGTTATTGGCAAATATGTCGTTTGAACTTATAAGCAATATTGTGTTCAATTAAAAACGTAATACTTAAATCATGATGCACATATATAAAGTGTTTTAGTGATCAATGATACCTTAGAGGTGATTACCAGAGTCATAGCAATGCTAAACATATTTATAAAATTGTCTTTGAGTATCTGCTAATATGTACTGGGACGGTTTGTGAAATGGTTCGTGAACCGTTAGACAGTTCGTGAATTCAGGGTGCTACGGTTCGTGAAACTTTCTGTTATTCCTAAATAAGACGTCTATAGTTCGTGAACCATTGGTTATTTCACAAATTCGGATAACAGTTCGTGAACTGTCTCATTATGAATTTTACAGTTTGCGAACTGGTTCTCCAATCTTTTTATATTTTAAATATCAGATATCCATGGTTTGTGTAGTGGTTCGCCAACCTGTCAACCTACCCTGAGTCCAAATTATAATAGTTCTAACATACTTTCTTTTGATATTTGAAACATTCCCAATTGTCATAGATATAAGTATTATTGCTTGGGAAATTTTCAAATGATCCATATGACACAAAAATAGTTCTTAAATAATAAATTGTTTCGAATTAAGATTGGTAAGGACCAACAAACATCCATTTCTTAAATCATATTTCGATATATTTAACAAGACAAGCTTGACCCGAAATTTCTTGTTTGCAATATTATATCTACTAGAAGTCATACGACATAGTCTCGTAAATATAGAATGGTAATCCATATGAGTAAATAGAATGGTTCAGTCTTCACATACCTCTTGTGTTGATGAAGTTCTCCAAATGTCTTCGAGGGTTATTCAATGATGTTTGATACTTAACTACCAACTGTAAACCTAGTCCGAGACTTGACTTTAGTAGACTAGAAATCAAGATATAGTTTTGTTCAATTAACATTGTCAACAAGCTTGAGATAGCAAAACTTGCGAGTTTTAACGAGTAGTGCTCTAACATTTAGTTATTTCTTCATCAGTATCATACAGTTTTTTTAAGCTAATCATCTTATTGTTTATTTGATTTTGAATTTGCCTATTTGGTTTTTTCTTTATAAGTTTTTCCAACTTCAGAAAGTAGTCTATTTATCAAAAATATTTTTTTTCTCCAGAATGTTAATTCATTTCCTAGAATTTCCATATTTTGAACCATTGAGATCGTAGAGTTAGTGTTATCGGAAACCCAACAATTATTTATCAAGTCGATACATGATTGTTCTTTTAACTAAGTATCGATAAATTTGAAAGAAAAAGATAGATTTGTGTTTCTCTGACCTTCTAATTTTTAGTAAACAAGGCTAAGATCAGAGCCCAATGGAACTACAACTTTCAGAGAAGCATCTTAAATTGGTTTTGCCAATCCATATTGACAAAGGCTTTATCTAACCTTTCTTGGATGTTTTCCTCACCATCCCTATGATAATTCCAGGTGAAGTTTGGTTCCTTCTAACCAAAATCTTCCAAAGCAGAACTTTCAAGGAGCCTATTCAAAGGTTCAATCTCACTTTCAACAAAAGGAGCGCTTCCTTGCTTGTCTTCTTTTAGAAGAATTACAGTCATGTATCACCATTTAGTACAAATTTTTATGATTAACTTTTAAAGAAATGTCCTCTAGCAATTTCCAAGAATCCAACTTATCTATTTTATAGGGGTCGTAGAATCTTGTTAACAACCACTCTTTCTCAGAGAAATTGGTCTTAACAAGAACGTTGATCATGTTAATATTTGAATGAAAAATTTCAAATTTAAAACCATCAACCCATGATATAACTAGACCTCATGCTATGCCCACTGTGTCTTCTATAAAAACATTAGGGAAATCAGAAAGAAAATTTCTAAATACAATTTATTTATTTATTTGCTTATGACAAGAAAACTATATTCGTTTTTCAGTATTGATCAAGAGTGTTGGTTTGTTTTCTTAGATCCACGGCCTTGGGCACTCCAAGCTAGGATCTTCATGTTAAACTTGTTATTTTTAGAAAGTCTAGTAACCCAAATGAAAGCTAAGATCAACAAACAACAAAGTAGAAGAAATATAACATGAAATTGACACAAGGCAAGCGTAGGTTTAAAATTAAATTAAGAGTTTTTTAAATAAGATTAATTACCTGTATCCCTTTCTTAGTTTAATCAGCAATGCTTTTTTCAGCAGCAGCAGCACCAGAATCATTGTCTTTACTTGAACCGGATACTAAATTTGAGTTGAAATCGGAACCCATAGAAGGCCCATATTGATTAATCTTCAAATCATCAGGAACAAAAGCTTCTATTTCCTCTGAGTTGGACCCTGATGAATTGCACTCTTCTATTGGATCTGGAGAGTCAAAGACATACAGAAAGCAGCCTAAGGACTAGATATTTCAAGTTCTCTGCAAGGAGTGTAGAACTATTAATCCTCATCAAGACGCTTATTAGATGTGAAATTGGAGTGAGCATCATCAGTCAGGAAACTGAAATCTGGCATCTCACCAAAATTAAAAAGTGATTGTTTAACCACAGCTTGAAGAAGACCAGTTTCCGGAGGAAAATCTTCCAGAATATGAGGGATTTCATAGAGACGTCTCTTTCCTAGGGTTGTATTATCCTGGGTTTCTGCTATGAATTCGAGCAAATCTGATTCGATGCTTTCAAATTGGAAATTTTGTGAAAAAATGGCATCAACAAAAATATCCTCCTCAATGTCCTCATTTTGGTCGGACATAGGCGATATATTTGCTGGTGATGCCATTCCCGCATCTGAAGCCAACTGCTCGTCAATTTGGTTCCCAGAAAGGATTTAAGCTCGAAAATCCAGCTTTGTGAGTCCTCCCCATCTAACTCACGTTTTCCAGTTTACTAATAAGTTTTTACATCGGATAACGCATTACCCGTTATCAATTTATTAAACACGAGAAACATGTAAAAACAGTGGGTTACTTTCGACATGTAATATTAAAAATTAAATTCACTATGTCCACTATAAAAAGCTCAAAATGGAAAATTTCCATCATTCGGTACCCATTTGGGTTAGTTGGTTTCAGTGGATGTGGATCCTTTCTAAAGTAGATATCTTGGTGGCAGTCTCAGGTTCACCAAAACTTTTCGTCTCAGTGATTCTCTATGCCCAAGAGGGATCCGGTATGATGTGAAGCAACAAACACATTCATTACGAGCGAGTGTCTCTCTGCAAGCAGTAACTTCTTCACTCAGAGGAGAAGATATGAAACTGACCGGGAAGGATGCGATAATAGACAAGTTTGTGAATAAAATATTGCACTGCCAAGTATTAAACTACAAACAGAATAATACACTTTTGACATATAAAGGTTAAAGCCGAAAATATTTAACTAATTAAGAAATATTTATTCTAATCAATCAAGGCAGAAACCTATGTTCCTGAGTTTGAGTAACAGTGGTAGCACTATTCTTGAGTCCAACTTCCAAGTCGGCACCGGTTTCATCCGATCTTGCCGGGACTCCGCCGCACTTTTGACACCTCGGAGTAGGGGAAATAAATATCCGACGGCAAGACGGACACGAAGAGTGAGAACCAAGCCACGTGTCGATACACCCGACATGAAATCCATGCCCACACTGAGGCAGAACTCTAATTTCATCCCCATCAACGAATTCAGTTAAACAGATAGCACAATCGGCTAAATTTCCACTGATAGCACTACCTTTACTAAAAATGATTTTAGGAAGTTGCTGAATGATCTTCTTTTTCAAGCCTTTATTAGCAGCCAGGAGTAGCTGAGGAACTAGTGTAGTAGACTGATTCCTTCGTGACCAAGCGCAACGAGCCACAGCGAATAAACCGACAACACAAATCAGGGCACATAGTAGAGCAGCTAGTATGATTACTAAATCAGAATCAGTTGCAAGAGGTTCTGGTGGCGGTGCCGCCGCTGCCACGCCGGAAAGCAATCTTCTTGTTGATGTAGACATTAATGACATCAGTAGCAAATGAATTCACTATATATATACAGCCAGTGTGTTTCAAAGACAGATGGAGATCTTTTTTGCGTCCCTGAGGAACGTCCGGGAGAAAAGAAGGGGTTCTGGCTGATTTGTAAGGTATCTAAGGAAACTGTAGTTGGAATCGAGAGAAATGGAGATGGACGAGGAAGAGTTTAGAGAGTATTTGAGGAATTTGAAGGTATAAATAGTTGATGAGTTTGAGCTTGGATTTCTAAAAGTAGTATGGAAAGTATAGTATATTTTACTTTCTTATGTCAAGTTTAGACATATTCACACAAACTTTGATGGGTACATCTTGATAAACAACAATCCAAAGAAGAGAGAACGAACAAACTAGATAAGAAGTAACCAAGGGTCTGAATTTTGATCATTGGGTTATAGTCAAATCAAAAGGTAATAGTAGTATTGCTGAGAATTTAGGGACCACTCACTCACTACTACTACTACTAGCTACTCCCTGTCCTTAGTACCCTGCTTTAAGGAAAGGAACTGGAATGCTTTTGATTATGTAGAATTGGTGTTCGGTAAATGTGTTCATCCCTAGTTCTCTGGTTAATTATTGCTCCACAATTTTGGAATTTTACCTTCCCTCTTTTGTATTGCGTAGGAAATTGATAACAGTACTCGTATAGGTTTATGTTATGAAATAGAAACCAAAACCAAATAATTGAATATATCCTCATCAAAGTTAAGGCATTGATATTGATATGTAACAACACTAGCACACTGTCACTGGTAGACAAAGTTGCCACGTTTTGGATAATCCCAGAATAATCCCCTACTTTGGTGTAAAGTTTACTACACGAAACTCCAAACCAAGATTGTTCGGTGACTAAAAACAGTTCACTAATCATAGTAACAACATAACAGCTGTTGCAGCATTTGGTGGTATGGCAATTGGCATTCTAATACCGTGGGCACAACGGTAAAAGACTCTTGACTTGGATAGACAAATTTTCAGTCTCTCTTTTAATTATGAATCTATGAATTCAAGATGAAAACTACCCCCATCAACTGGGAGTGGTACTACAGCTACTACACATGTGAGGGTGTTTGGTATGTAGGTCCTCATACTACTGTACATTCTTTCAACAGAGTACTGTAGAGAATCAAAACACATTTATAATAGTTTAGGCAGGTTTGGCCCTTTTCAATTTCATATTTGAGTTTCTTTTGATTATAACTCCGATTGATAAATATCTAACTTATTTCCTATCAGAATCATTAAAAAGCCATGTTTAATGTAAAGTAGACAGATGAGCCTTAAAAAAGTTATAATCAAATAGTGAAAGGGAAACTCATGAGTGAAACTGCGTCTTTTTGTTCGTTTTCTTTCGTTGGAGATATATTCGAAGGTTTGAGAAGTACGTGTCCAGCTTTATTCTTATACACATTATTAGGGCAACGGATGTTCTTCTTAAACTTTGACAGGGTTGTGGGTATCTTTAGTCAAAGAAAATGAGAAGGTAGCCAAGGAAATTAAAATGATTTATCTACAACTTGCAAGCCAGATATTATCTCCTTTTTGGAGATAAGAAGTCACCCAACCCCATCCTTAACTTATCCTAACTCGCAATTATACTTTTCGTTTCCAAATGGATAAGGTAGCAGCAACAACAGTTCAAAAATTAGTCAGAACTGCTTCAGAATGTTGCACAATGTCGAGATAATCACACTTTCATCCGAATCCTCAGTATTCCACTATCAATATCCTCATTTTTATCCCTTATTCTCCGCATGTAGGACTCTTGCTTCACTCTCTGGTACTTAAAATTACAATTCAGTGAATGTGATACAAAACCAAAAATAGAAAAGTTTTTGTATCTAAAAGTATTCCCTTTTGTGTGAGATGCATCAATCTGATCTATATTGGTACACATCTAACATTACCCATAACACAGTGGGATTGTACATCTAAAATAACCCTCACACAACATCCATCACTTCTGGGTAAACCTAACTGAGGCCTAAGCAATAAACCAAAAGCAATTTGCACAGATTCAAGGTCTTAATCCTAATCCTATGACAGTTTTCGCACAATCTGGAGAAGTTTCATGAATTTTCACGACTTCACTGAATCGGGTGGGCACACCACTAACCTTATTTCAAACACTTGTCCTTTAGAAGGATGAGGGTAGTGTGGTGGGGTTGTTGGAGTTTGACACCATCACATGCACCTCACTTTCTGGTTTTGGTAGGGGAATCCACAACAGAAAAGAAAGAAGAAAACTTGGTGGCCACTTAGATGGTATACTTGTGTTATATATCTGAAACAAAAGCCAATATATGATTGAATCTGTTGAATATGAAATCTGAACTAGAGCTTCAAAATTCCACCATCTGGACCATTGAACCAATAAAGCCTGACATCTTTGTTCATGCATACTAATTCTATTCTCACCGAAATCACAAAATCCATAGAAAAAAAATCTAAATGCAATGGAAAAACAGGAAATTTTAGAAAACTAGATGTACCACAAAACAAATCCGGTAGGAAACCTACATCAGGGTAAGGCAGACAAAGAATAATGTAAAAGAAGTTTAGCTTCTATTATTATACTACTAACAGATGATAAATATAGTAAACCTAGTTCTGCTACTTCATAGATCAAATCGAATATTCCATTTACCATCAATGTTGGCATTGAGTGTCCAGTTGTTTTCCCTTATCTGAAAGTATGGCACCTGGAATAAAATCATGGCAGGGTTGAATTGAAGTGACCAAAGGAAACATTAAAGAACCAATGCATAAAAATACGGATTAAGCTTGTGCATTCTATAAAACTGAGAGAGTTCATCCCCTTTGTGTAAACTGATGGTTCAGGCTATATATTGAATTCCACGTAATCATGTTACACAAATAAAAAACAAAGATATATACCTTTTCAAGCATCTCATAGCCTATTTTGAACCTTACATCTTGGTCCTTTTGAAAATTGAGCACAGCCACAGTAACTTCAGCTGCTCCTCTTCCCTTTCTCTGTTAAAAATATAGAACACAAGGTAGAAATGAGAGACAAACCCGATTAGTGTTTCTACAAGGATATCAAACTTCACGATAGAGTAAACAAGTATGAGAAGTGAACTTTACAATGAAGTGCAAGAGTGCCTAATTCTCCTGTGAAACTGGCAATTACGTTTTGTTTAACATGCCACAAAAAGATTGCATAGACACTTCCTAGTACCAGAAGCAATCTACTTTTACAGTTCAAGTCATGAATTTGGAAAACCATCTACAGATGTGGGTAGTTTGTCCTACAACAGTGTTAGGGTGACAACCAGGGGATGGTTAGATGCAAATGTAAAGGAAAATCACTATACCAACATAGCCCATCTTCCTTTTCTAAGCAAATTCTAGAAGTGGTACTTAAGCCACAAACAAATTCAAGACATCAAAGTTAAAACTAATTTACACTCTGAATCACAACTCTGTAGAAACTGATGCACTACGCCAGTGCATAAACTTATATCAGAACTAAAAGGGGATTATTCAGCTGGTGTGTTTGTTTCGTTATACATCTAGATAAAGAGAACCAAGAATATTATACACACTAGAAATTCAGTAACCCACTGGATGTAAATTCAGTAACGACAAAATTCAGACCTCTTTAAATTCTTTATCTGCATCGCATCTTCCCTTAACGACAAAATTCAGTAACCCACTGGATGTAAGAGGAAACGCCTTCTTTCCACGCACAGTATATCTAAGCTTTTCATGTTGATTATACTGCAGACCTACTCCAAGGCTTGCTGATAGCTAAAGACATTTGATTTTACAACATAGAATTTTAGACAACTTTGGGATATAAACATTTACTTGAAGTAGAATTTTAGACAAAATAAAAAGACAACATAAATTTGAATTTGTAACTGTAAGCTCAGGGAATACAATGTGCATACCTCAGGGTAAAAATGTCTAATGATTGCACTACAATAAGTAGGACCTCCAACATTTGTATCTAACTCCCCATTAACCTGTCATAAGAAACAATAGTTCTATTTAGAAAACTTTGCACCTTTGTAAATCTATAGCAACAGTGCGCGAAGGATATCATGGTCAAAGATGATGCCCAAGATAGATTTGTGAAGGTAAATTCTTTTGTTTAAGCTCACATATAATCCAATCAATATCAAAGAAACCGAATTCCATATAATTTCAACTGATATTGCATCCTAAGTTTTATGAATTGAATAAAACATGTTAACTAATAATAGCACACCATGTTAACTTATAAAGCGTCTTCTTATCTCAACATCAGTTTAACAACTATATTTGCCCCAAGCTAAACCATATGGCATAAAGGTAATACAAGCTCCAGGACAGAGATTTATGTACAGTGTTTGGTTAGGTAAAATCAACAGAGAAATTCAAAGACGAAATAGTTAACATATTAAGTTCATATCTACAAAGAAACTCATAAACAATAATACAATTATGAGCAAAAAATTAGTTTGATTAAATGGTTTCCAAGTACAAGCTTAAAGCAATTAGAGTAACTACAACGGAGAACGAAAACAAAAAACCTAAATGCAAGAGAAAATAACCTGCAAATAAGTTTTGCTGTCAATAGGGAACTTCTCCTTGGCGTGAAATCTCACAGATTTTGAGTCTCCTCCATATCTCAGAGAAGTCTCCATTTTTCTTCTTCTTTTGTCAAGGATTTTAAACCCTAGATAAAGCACGGCGTGACTGCGGAGGGGGCAACTGTCAAGCGGGAAAGAAATAAGAACTAAATTTGATCCTCTCTATCTCTAAGGATTAATTGGTGTTTGCTGTCTTGAAGAATTCAAGTTCTGATGCACCCACCTAGAAATTATCCACGTGTCAAATGATTTACCTTTATCTTATGAACGACGAGATTCCATCTTGGTGAACTAGGGTTATAGATGTTTGCAATCAGATTGAATTCCAGCGGCGAAGCTGTCGGCAGATAAGGCGCAGGTCGTAGACCGGTGAGATAGATACTTGTACCAAAACTTAAAGCAGTCTTCTCTTTTTTTTCTAGCGTCAGGATCTGACTCGACCCCTCCCGAGTCAGATGTCATTTGTTTTCGAAAAACTCTAGAACCGAGATAACTGTTATTGTCCAGATATGGGGCAATGAATCTGGACCTTTAATCATTCCCCTCTTCACCCCGCTATTAATCCCGATGCTAGAATCATTCCTCTCTCAATCATTAAGATTGTGCTGTAGGCGCTCCCTTTGTTTTCTAGTTTTAGTCAGATCTGTTTCGCGACCTGACTTGGACCTGTTTGAGTATGGGACCAAGCCACTGACATGCATGTTTTTGAGTCTATTGAGTCAGATCTGATACAAAAAACAAACACTTTGAATCAGATCCAGATGAACTAAGTGATTTCATGCAGATTCATGAAAACACGTGATGTGACTCTACTGATATCCGATCGAAGATTCATAGGTGTAATTTGATAATCAAATTTACGAGAAGATAAAAAAAAAAATCAGAATTAGACAAAAATTACAATTTCAGCTATAAGCAGACTAAAGCTGGCAAACCAGCCAAAAACCCGTGGGTTGACCCGCCCGGCCCGTGAAAAACCCGCACCCGTCCCGGCTGGGTCCTAAACAAGCCGGGTGCGGGTTGGAGAAATGGTGGCTTGTTGGAGAACGGATTAACCAGTCCCGACCTGTAAACCCGCGGGTTAAACCCGTCAACCCGTCTACAATACCTAATTAATAAGTTATATTTAATCCCTACCGTCAGATTATTCTAGGGTTAATCTTATCCATACGTTTAAGGTATAAAAGGATAAACCTAAAACTAAATGAAGAGATATCATTCTCTTTTCTTCTCTCTTTTCTTCTTCCGCTCCTTCTCTTCTCCAGCGTTCTTCGGCTGGTGGAGAACTAGAAATGATAATAAGAGATTGAGACCGAGAGTTGTGGGGAAAGGTTCATTTGGTGCTAGTAATGATTTTATTGAAGTTAATTAAGTAAAAAGAAGATGAATAAGTCGTGAATTGAAAAGGAAAGAAGTTAGGGTTTTCTCTGTGTTGATTCGTTGAAGATTGAATATGAAATTGAAGAAGTAAAGATCAAAGTATGGTGGTTGGTAGTGTTGTTGAGTCGAGAAATTTGATTCTGACTCAAAAGGGGAAGTTATTTAGAGAAGTTAAATTAGGGGTTCTGTGAGTTGAGGATTGATGATAAAATTAAGTAATTCAAGATGGGTTTTAAGATCCTGAGACGAAGAAGAAAATAATTATGCTTATTTGAAGATTGGTTCACAGAAAAGAAGATGATTATTGTAAACTCGGGATGAATTTAGAGTTTGTTAAACTATGGTTGTTTTATCTAGTTGATTGGTCTTGAATCTATTACTTTTGATTTTTGATTGATGGGGCAACAAGGTTTTTATAATATATGGGTTTCTTCTTATTTGATTGAATTATATGGTTTCATTATTATGTTTTTGAGCCTTCTCCCTGCATGTTTAATTGGTTGATTAGGGGTTATTTGAAATTGAATCTTTTGACATCTATTATATGATGATTCTTGTTTTGGAGCTAATTGCTATGTATGTAATTGAGAGATGCTTTTAATTCTTAGATCTATGTACGGGGAAATAGGGTCTCTGTAGAGAAGACGATGAGGACTGTTTAAACCCCTTTGGTTAATTTGGAAATTAAGTTAATTAAGTTTTAATTTTTAATATTAATAATTTACGGGCTAACCCGTGAGCCCGCAAGCTTTACCCGTTACGGGCGCGGGTTGGAGAAATGACCACCCGTGAAGAATATCAACCCGCAAGCTTTGGCCCGTATTAACCCGTAACCCGCGGGTTGGTCACAAGCCAGCCCCGGCCCGCCCGTTTGCCAGCTCTAAAGCAGACTAACAATCAAAGGTGAACAATATGAGTCAGCATGGAGAAATCATATAAGTGGGTACTGGTTCCACCCCGATTCCTGATACAGCCGGCATTAGAGACTGTAATTCGTAAAGTTCTTCCTTCTACTGTATTGCACATTTTGCACTCATGTTCTCACATATGATTCATTAGAAAAACGAGTGTTGAAATAAAAAGCACAACCAGAAGAATCTGAACCCAACATCCCAACAGTGTAATGAATCTTCTAAAAGCTTTCACTCAGTGAAGAAACTTTTGCAACTCTAATAACTTACAGTCTTACACTATCTATTTTAACTATCTAACAGAACTCGTCGATGATTTCAAGAAGATCATCAACCTCTTGCCTTAGGGAAGTTAGCTTCTGCTGATGTGGAGCAACACGGTTCTCTATTTCCCGTCCCCCATACTTCTTCTCGTAACCTTCCACCACAATCGAGTGTTTCAACATCAGTTTCTCTTCCATTTCTTTCTCCTTCCCAACCAAGTCCTCAACCTAAATCAAAAACATTAGGGAAAATTGCAGGTGATTACAAAACATTGAAGACATCAATTTAGGTCAAGGAAGTTAGATCAAACCTTAGTCCAAATCTGAGCTGCTTGTGGGGACGACTGCAAGAAAATTAGTAAAGGCTTCATGTCTTTTGATAAATCCTTCAACAGACTGATGGCAAGTTTACGGACTGCTTTGCAAGCTTGAACATCTCCTGTCCGGGAAAGATCACGTAATGATGCATCCAGCTTATCATGCACTGCTAAACAGCGGTTCATTATGTTCTGGAACTGCTGAATAGTTGCTTGTACCTTGAAATGAAAGAAGGATAGTGAGTTCGGGAGAAATTTAACTCTTAACCACTTTTTTTATTGTACACAATACATTAGGATTGGTACTTGAAATTTAACACTTACCTCATCCAACTGCAATTTTGCCAAATAAGAAGCAGAAGATTTCGAGATTGAAAAATCAGCATGCATATAAGCAATGCAAGTGATGAAAAGAAAGAGAAATCCACATATCAACATTAACGGCTCCATAAGTAATGATAAGCTGTTGAATCTGTAATACACCTGAACCCAAAGAAATGAAAAGTTTTTCATCAATATAAGAACTGAAAAGAAAACATTACAAAATACACCTTGACAAGGAAATGGAATCAGAACTGAAAAAATTTGTGCCAACCATGAGATGCACCCAAAAACAACTCTATCACTCGTCTCTAAAACAAGAATATAAGAAAACCACACCATGTTAAAGAGGATGCAAGTTATAAGGTGCACCTGAAAATACTGATTATGCTCTGGCACAACATTATTCTTCTCTAGCAAAACCACAGGGCGCCCGAGAATATCCAGGTTGGAATACTTTACCTGCATTAGGAATTAAATACTGTACCCTTAAACAGTTGGAACTTTCAAACTAATAGTAGCAAACAGAATAAAGAAGTTCAAATGAACAAACCAAAAAAAAACAAAAAACAAAAAACAAAGGATAACAGAAAAAATCAAGGAACAAGTTGGGCAGTGTTCACCTCTTCCTGTTGTTTCACTCCAAATGGAACCGAAACAGAAATATCTTTTGACCCTTCAGGCAAAACAACCTGTGTACAGAGTGACACCATTTTAAGAAACAAACAGACTAGACTAGTTTACGACTGATGAACTACATAAATAAGCACTGTAGTATGATGAATTCCTGAGATATACCTGATAGTTTAATAAGCTATCTAAATGTAACTTAAAAAGAACTTAAATGATTCCCAAAGTAAAGCTGCATAGAAGCAAATATACTTGCCTTCATAATAAGATTATCAACCACCAAATCTTCCATTGGACTACCATATGAAAAATTTAAGAAACGCTTGCCCTCTGACGCAAATAAAAAGTCTTCGAGTGGCAAACCATAGCCAATGGTAAAAGCTGTTCTCCAACCGCCAAAAATAGGGAACCTAGGTTCAATTTCCAGTACTGTCTGCATATGCAAACCAACTAAAGTGAAAATTACAAACAACATAAAGAAAAGCCTAATCTTCTTTGAAACATATTTCCATATCATGAACTATTCCTTATATCGCAGTTTTCAGCATTTCCACACATAGTTCACCTTTCTAGAATCCCCCCATACATGTGAGGTTGAGATATTTCCAATTTCATCCCTGTAGTAAATTGAATGAGCTCCTCGTGGCAATTTAGCAATAAGGCGCTGAAATGATGATACTCCTCTTACTTGTGGTCTTGCTTGGTAATCAAGTCTGTTGTTGCATCCAAGACGATATGCAATGGTCAGAATGCCAGGATTAACAACAGGGCTAAAATAATTTAACAAGAATGAAATAAGAACAATAAACCAACCTTGAAAATCCCCCCTTGTTTAAAGCACCTCCATGTGCAACTTTGTAATGCTCTGTCACCTGTACATTACCCCAATGAGAAATTTCTATCTCTCGCACCAGCTCTTGAGCAACCGCAAAGGGTCGATTGTTTTCATAATGAACCACAACAGGGGAGTATGAAAATGGAGGAAGACCCTCATATGGACCATATTTAAGTTCTGATTCCACGAGCTTCGAATTTTCAAGTTTTGTAAATGATTCAACTCTGGAACTAGGCAGTTTAACATTGAGTGATTGGAACTTGACTTTGTAAGGTGAGAGAAAGTAGGCACTATCCTGATATACAACAAGCTGAATATCAGCCTGAGTAATCTCCTCTGGGAATGGCTGCAAAGAATGGGTGTACACAGCGAAGACTTCCAGAGTTAAGCTTTCCCCTTTACTCAAACCCTTAGGCAAAGACACTGAATAAAGCGTCAAAGCTGGAGGCATTCCATCAGGGTGGACAACTTGAGCTGGTAAATTGATAGAAGAGCCTTTCGATTTTCCTTTGCCTTCAACTAGTGATACTACCATATGTGCCATTTTTTTAACTTGGAAATCAGGAAATGACAATAAAACCTCTGACACCACATTTGGACCTTCATTCTCTACCTATAAAGAGTGAATTAAAGAAATTTTAGAAATAATGTAACAATATTTCTACAATCAATTATGCCTATAAAGCAAGTCCATCAGATTGTACTCGGTTTACCATGCAAATTTGTAATATGCCTCAACCCTATCCACATTATAGTTAGGTTTTGATAGTAGTTTGTAGTTTGAACCCTAATAACAAGTACCGAGGATTTGAAAATTCGCATGCAAATTTTAACCAAATACAGTAGCAAGCGCAACCCAACCTCAAAATTTTCCCATAATCTGGAAAATACACATGCAGAAAAGCATCATTCCTACTTTAGAAAACTCAAAAGAAAAAGAAAAATCACCTTTAGAGATGAACTGATCCGTACAATCTGTGAAGTCAAATCAATCTGCAAAAGAATCACAATGAAGAACATAGAAAATTTAGCAAAAACACGAACCAGCTAAACAATTTTCCATGAACAATCTCTTTCATGAAACAAAATCACAACTTATACAACATTGTTTAAATTTGTAAGAAAAAAGAAACAGCTCCTCCTAATTATACACGGATCAAGCTTAACAAAATAAGATCAGTCAAAAAAAAAATTAAAATCCCAATTTTGTTATCAAAATTAGGTCACTCATACTTACTTTTCGTTCAACTTTTGAGAGGATCAAGTCTGAAATCACGGGTGTTGAGAGAAAAGAAATCGCAAGAACAAATACTATAAATCGAAACCCCATTTTTTCCATTCTGTCTGTGGCTCTAGATTTCGAGCCCTAAAACCTCAGAGCCTATGAAAAAAAGTGGTGTGGTGAGAGTGCATCACTCTGGCTTACGCAGTGTGCGCATTATGAACCTTATCTTTCTTACTTGGGGCGTCCTGGTTATTCATTGACCGTTGACCGCATTTACCAGATTCCAAAATCTGACACAACATGGAAGGAGATAAAGATATCAGGCATACTCTTGCAGAGATGCATTATTAGCTCAGCTTTCATGGTGGATAATGAGCTGCATTATTAGCTCCCTGCTTGATGAACTTGAATTTGGTATACTCTTGCAGAGATGTTTTAACTTCCAGAATCCTATCTATGACTTTCCAAGGGATCTCTTCTGACATTTCATCAAGGATATTCATGATCACTTGACAGTGTCTTTCTATGATGCATTTGCAGAACCCCCGTCGCAGTGTATAGACATGATTTCTATCTTATCAATACATCACGGCACCATTTTTGTTACACGATCTTGATTTAGCAACAACTTCATTAATATGTTGCAATGCAGGTAAATACAAGAATGAAACAATCTTACGTATTAACAGAATTCTCATCTGGCTAAAAAGGCTCAGTTTCTTGGATACATAAACATTATCCCTACACCAGATTTACAGCTTCTACTGCTTTTTAAAAGCAATACAAACAACAAATGATCCATCTAAGCGTATCCTATAATCTGTCATCACAAGAGAAGAAAAACAATTGTGCCCTCAACTCAATAATCACAAGGTTGGAGGGTAAAAAATGACACTAAGGTGTACTAGCCATTTCTTTTTGGCATGCCTGTGTAAATATTCTCCCCCTTGAATCACAGTACAGGATAATGCCAATTACTGCCGCTGGGCAGTACAATATCACAACAACTTTAACAACAAACAAAATCACGGTCCGCTTAGTAAGTCAGTTGGACCTCGTTGGGTTATTAACTCTACTTCATGTTGATCGTGATCAACGTTGGCAATAAGAGTAGCTGCTGCAGACGATTGAGGATCTGAAGGTCGTCTAGGAGAATTAGATGGGGATCCACCTGGGCTCCCACCCAGTGTTCTAGTTGGAGTTTTTGGTTTCTTCCCTGTCCCCCCTTCAGCTTTCTTGTGAACTGCATTCTTATGCCACTGCTTCAGTGCTTTCGAAGTTTGTTCGTCAAATATTGACTTCTTCATGGTTGACCCCATCTGAAAATATCCCACCAAATTATCGTTAGCAATCACTTACTAAGGCTCAGACCAAAAATTCTTCTTTTTCATTTCTACATATGGTCTTCGCTTTACATATAAGTTTCATCCGTATTTGTATAAGTAGTGTGACAAAAGTACCTGAGTTACGAGGGCATAAAGGGGAAGTGTAATGTAGCTGCACATAAACTGAACTAAAACCCTGCAACATATAAAACTCAGCCATAAATTCAGAGGCCCAACCATTTTGATCTTTGCCATAAAGCATCTATCAACTCACTGGATTAAACTCTTACCCCAGAATAACTCTGAGAATTATCAAATTGAAATTTTGATGGAAGCAAGATCTTAACCCGAACTCATACTGCACCGAAATATGGATCTGTTATGTTAATATCATATGGCAGAAAACCATAAAAAAAGAATAAGGAGAACTACTCATTACCCATATCCACAAGAAATATGTTATCTGGAACGCGTTCTGCAACATAAATAAAAACGATTGTCATTCTTGACAGTTACCCAAGAACAGTTCAGGAGTGGTCACAACTCCCATAATACAAAAGGTTACTGGATAGTGCATGAATTTTAAATCAACTCAATGATGAAGCGTGAATTTACCTGAAACAGGGTAAAATGTATTAGATAAAGAATCAGCGGAGGCCAAGCAAACCAAAAATGTCTGTCACTGACTTGAACAAGAGGAATCCCTTGAACAACTGCATGTCTTTGTTGGATTTCAAGAGCCATTTGTGTTATGATAGCTTGAAGCTTCGTTCCGACAGCCAATATTACCTGTGTACATTCATCTATCAGAAACTCGTGTATACAAAAGAAACATCCTAACTTCTTTAGTTTAAGATATGAATTTTACTTACAAATAGAGGCGTTACTGATACCCAAAACATTGCCTGCCATCCTGAAATAGAATACAACGGTATAATGAATACAAGTCTTTCATTCTACTTAAATATGATTGCGACTTTTATTTTTACTAAGAACAAGTTCGAGAAGTTAACTGACCACTAACATTAAGAAGCAAGTAGAGAACCACGGAAGCCCATAACAAAGGACTGCAGAAGCCAAAAGGAATAAAAACATGAGATGGTAAAAGCTATGGCTAATGCAGAACAGTTAAATTTGACTCTATTGTTTCGGCTTCTGAGAGAATACAGAAAATGGAAATTTACCTGATACCGACAACTACTTTGAAGTCATCTTCTAATGACCTTTTAATATATTTTTGAAAATTGAACTTACTTCCAGGTGCTAAATGAACCTATCAGAGGAAAATAATCAGCATATATAACAATACACATCAAAAATATGATAACTAGTCTAGTTAGAATAACTCACGGTTACAAATCCATTACGCATGGTATGGTAATCGGCCCTACGGACAGACCGGAAAAATTGTCGCAAGAAAGAACCCTACAATAGTGGAACATAATGAAGAAAAATCACAATTTGAAGGCTGTAGAAGATACAATGAGCACAAAAAGTGGTGATCTAGCTAAATATGGCTGGATGAAATGAACTATCAATTGTTGGTATTTCCTGATACTGCTTGTTATTGGAAATACACATGCCATACTATCAATCAGGACTCGTGGAAAAACAAGCAATCTTTGAGACATTTTAATTCAAGAAAAAAAAAACAAAAAAAAAAACACCCATACATTATGTCTTAGAAAGATTGAGAGATGGTCTTACAACATAGAAGAAGAACCGAGTTCTAGTCCAGAAAGTTGCATGAGATTTCACAAAAGATGTCTCGTGAGTAAGCCTAAATCGTGCAGGATCTGCGTGAATGTTGTCATCAGAAGAAATGTGGTGATGGTAGATGACCAGGAATTCATGTTTGAGAGACTATGTAAACTGCTAATACAAGTATAAGATGAAAAAAATCCCGTGCAACAAAGTACCGTTTGAATCTTCGTAGTCATTGGATGAAATCTCTGACTCCCATTCCTTCCACCCACGAATCTGCATGGCATAGCTCCGAGAGTAAACAGCAAACCAATATAAAGTCTGATTTAATAATTAATATAAGCAGGCTAGCTCCGAAAGTACAGCATAGTCTGATTTAATATAAACAGGCCAGCTCCAAAAGTACAGCATGTCTGATTTCATATAAGCAGGCAAGCTCTGAACTGAGCTTTTACATGCAGCAATATGAACTGCCGCTCAGTTTGGCCACGGCGTGGTGTGCAAAGCCATGTCAGCCGTTCATGAAATATGAGGTGACCTGATTAGGTTCCTTCTCCCAATTCGATTTTACAGCAGCTCATTCTTTTGATTGACGCTGAAGACTGATCCTTCATCTAGATGCTTATATGTAATTAACCAGAGATGCATTTGTTACAAGAAAATGGTGAGGATAGTCTATATTTATACACACCTTAAGTCTTCCAAGCATCATTGTTGATGCACTAAATACGACATGAAAGATTGCCAAAAAGAATATGAAGATGTGTAGCTGATGTAATCCATGTAAAGATATTAGTGGCTCAAAACCCTGTTGACAGAAATCAAGTTAGGAATGGAATGAGAACAAGACTGTGAGTGACTAAAATGGACCAGAGAAAACTAGAAAATGTTTTATCATTGGCATTTTAGAAAACATTTACTTACAGTCTTGCATTGAAAATTCTCTGAATCAGCAGACAAAACTCTACGGTTATCCCACAAAAGCCTCCGATGATGGTCACCAGGCCCATGTTCTGATTCACTAGCTTCAGGGCCACTATCAGTGGTGGGAGGCGAATGTTCACCAGTCTCGTGTTCTGATTCACCAGCTTCATGGCCACTATCAGTGGTGGGAGGCGAATGTTCACCAGTCTCATGTTCTGATTCACCAGCTTCAGTGGTGGGAGGCGAATGTTCACCAGTCTCGTGTTCTAATTCACCAGCTTCATGGCCACCATCAGTGGTGGGAGGCGAATGTTCACCATGTTCTGATTCACCATCACCATGGCCACTATCAGGAGAATGAGGCGACAGTGGTGGCACATGACTAGTGTCCACATCATGGTGGTTGCCTCCATAAGCACATGGCAGCATTGTATCTGCAATCCTCAGGGGAACACAAATTTTGGCAATGTAGTTCTGGCCGAAAGTCAAGAGTAAGGAGATAAAGCCTAGAACCATCAACTCTGCAAACAAGAAAAGAAACGTTTACCAGTTAATAATACAGAAAAGAATGCATCAGACCAGAAAAATCAATACGAATTAGAAACAGTTTTCATTTTTGAGTATGTAGTGCATATGATACGTACCTCCTTTAACCTTTTCAAGAGCTTCATAAAGAGCTAATTTTTTTCTTTCCGTAAACCACTGAAAGAAACAATCAGCTAATATCAAATACAGATGAGGTATTGAAATCAAGAAAATCATAGGATAAAATTCCAAAGAAAATGACAAATCAAAATTAATTATGACCCAAGATGGATATATGAAATCAAATACAGCTAGAACCCATTTCAAAAATCAATGTGGGAAAACCTAGTTAGAGAAAAATCTCTAACTTTACGCCGTGGATATCCACGTGATAAAGATGTTCTTACAGAGAATCGATCCTAGCTCATCGAATTTCATGCAACATTGCTAAAAAAAGAAGAAAGAAGAAAATCCAATTGATCTGTAATATCATACCTCTCCAACACGATGAAGAACCTTTTCAAGTATAATGGATAACACAATAATAACAGCAACAACAATTGCAACAGCCCATGTTGGTGTTTGATCAAGCTCTCTTGAATGCGGTGTCGCACCTCTGTTCATTTCTTCTCCCATGATTTACCAACTTTATCTGCAACAATACCTTGCGCATATATATATATATGTCCTTCAGATGGGTGAATTTTCAATGCACACATTCAAGAAATCCTGCATAGATTCTGATCAAACAAAAATCTATCAGACAAACAGGGAAGGGAGAGGAAAGAGATTTTTTTTTTCCGTTGAATCTCTGAAACTTTTACAAAACTATGGTGGTGGTAGCGCGAAAGGAGTGCAAAATCAATTTATTTTTATTTTTTGGTCGGTGGCAATTTCTTTTGCCGTTAGTTTTCTCGTACATATAGAGAAAAAAAGAAAAATACCCAAAACTAAACAAATTCATTTGTTATTTAATTACACCTTCTGCCACTCCAAACCAAGTATTTGGGCAACCTGCTCTGTCTTCTATCACCATGTTTACTGGTAAGTGCTATTAGGACGGTGTTAATAACTTCCTGCCATTGCCATTAATCGTATCACGTGAGAAATTCCTGAACCGATCCGAATCTCCGGCATGAGTTTACACCCATATCACTGTAGTTCAATGAGCTACCTTGAAAGTTTGTTGGATCAGCGTTTTAAGTGTAGTCCGTACTATTTATGTCCATGGTAGTTCATTTACCTAGCATTTTTAGGGACGACTCCAAAAGAATTAGGGACGACACAAAAAGACAAAAAAGGTCACCCAAAAATAAAATGTAGCCATCCCTTATCTCCCGTTTTTTTAATGGCCAAAATACCCTTTACAATCGGTAGATAACTTTACAATCGGGAAGTTAATCCACAATCGGGAGTCAATTTAGTTTACATAACTTCCGAATATAAAGTATCCCTAAAATAAAATCCTTTATCTTTTGAATTTTGATTATCCTATAATCGGTAGTAAATAAAGTTATCTTGACTCCCGATTAAAGTAGACCTTTGGCTAAAATGCTACCATAATCGGTAGTGAATTTAGGTTATTTAACTCCCGAATATAGAGTAGCCCAAAAATGAGATTTTGCAAAAATTCTCTATCTTTTGAATTTTGATTATCCTATAATCGGTAGTAAATAAAGTTATCTTGACTCCCGATTAAAGTAGACCTTTGGCAAAAATGCTACCATAATCGGTAGGGAATTTAGGTTATTTAACTCCCGAATATAGAGTAGCCCCAAAATGAGATTTTGCAAAAATTCTCTATTTTTTGAATTTTGGTTGAGCCTATAATCGGTAGTAAATGAAGGTATCCTAACTTCCGATTATACAGTGGCTTTCTTTGCCGAAATCCTACCATAATCGATAGTCAAGATAGTTCATATAACTACCGAATATAGAGTAGCCCCAAAATGAGATTTCGCCAAAATCCTCTATTTTTTGAATTTTGGTTGAGTCTATAATCGGTAGTAAATGAAGTAAAATCCTGACTTCTGATTATACAGTGGCTCTCTTTGTTGAAATCCCACCATAATCGGTAGTCAAGATAGTTCATATAACTACCGAATATAGAGTTGCCCCAAAAATGAGATTTTGCAATCGGTAGATAAAAAAAACTAAACTACCGATTATGAGGGGACATATAAGTATTTTCAACCTATTTTTTCTTATTATGTCGCCCCTAATTCTTTCAGGGTCGCCCCTAAAGACCCCAGGTTTATTTAGAACGCGCAATTAGGGGATACTTAAACTAATTGGGGGATATAAATTACTTTTCCCAACCAATAGTGTCTGCTAAGGGGTTTTTTTGGGTGCGGAAATACTAAAATACCATTTGGTTAATTAAAAACATTATGAAAAGACTATACTACTACCCTTTCCACAAAATAAAAATCTTAAAACTTAAAATCAAAAACCAAATTCATATCCCCCATTCACTGTCGGCACTCTTTTTAAGTTAGGGTTTTGAAAAAAAATAATTCCTTCATCGTTCTTCATCGTCGATTCAAAAAATTATTCGTCGATTTCCCTATTCTATAACCATGCCTCCACGAAAGAAATCAAAAGCTGAATCGAAGTCAAAATCGATTGTTCAACAAAAACAAGAACAAAGGCTTGCTTCGATTGCTCAAGAGCAAGAAGAGGAAGAAGAGGCTTCGGATAATCAACTTCTCGTAAACATGGCTTTTGTGAGAAGGTAAGTGATTTTGAACTGTTCTATGAGTGTTTAAATCGATTTAAGGCACTGGGTTTAGGTTAGAATCGCGAACCCTAACTCAAACAGTTGAGTTACAGTCAATGCCGGCATTGAAATTAATATGAATACAATGCCGGTACATAGTTACGGCGTTGGAATTAGTATGAATACCATGCCGGTAGTCAGTTTCGGCATTGAATTCAGTATGAATACTATGCCGGCTACAACACTAAAATCACTTGAAACTGAATGTTTAGTCCCGAAATTGAAATTAGGATGAATACTATGCCGGTACAATGTTACGGCATTTTTTTGAATTTTTACCTCTGTGCTGGCAGTATTCTTTTAGAATACAAGAATAACCTAGGAATTACCTAAGAATACCGGCATTGTCGACATTTATTCGACTATGCCGGCTTTGTGTCACGGCATAGTTTTTTGTTAACTTACTATGCCGTTTTATATTCTCGGCATAGAATGTTATTTCGTTAACCAATGTCGGCACTGATGATTCTATGTCGTTATTCAGCATATCTATACCGACATCAGATATGATTGTGAGCTGTCTTATATTAATTTCGTGTTTCTTTTGATATAGGGATAAAGCCAAGGAAACTAAGAAAGGAAAAGCTAAAAATGATGGAATTAAGAAAAGAAAGAAAAACGTTCTTGGTACTCCTGAGTCTCTGCCTCCTCGAGGGAAAGAACAAGTTCGTAACAAGCGATTGGGGGAAGGCTCTACAAGAGGAAAAAATTGGGAGAGTGGTGGTGACCGTAGAAAACTCGTAATCAGTGAACCTATTGGAACAGTTGAGCACGATGAGCATGATGAAGAGGAAGCCGAGGAGGAACATAATGAGGTTGATCCTAGTCAATTAGCAACCCAAAGCGAACTTTTAGAGGAAGATGGTGGGCCAAGTCATCAACAACCGACACAAGGTGAAGGTGAAGGGGTTCAAGATAAGAATAAAGTGGTCAAAATAAAAGGTTCGCACCTTCCTTATACTGATGACCTGATACCTGACCTTGATCGTGGTAGAATTTGGGGTGAAGCTCCGGATCCGAAAATGCTATTTGGCTACAAGGACACGTGGGCTCGTACTATCTATCAAACCTATGTAAGAATTTTTATCTTGTTCATATGTATTGTGATAGACGCATTTATGTGTCTATTTTCATCTCTTTTGTGTATAGTGTTAGTACCCATTTTTGTACTAATTTTGGTATTTTATCCCTTTGTAGGTGTTTTTGGAGAAATAGGCTTTTGCCGCGAAATTGGCTCGAAAAGTGGTTTTTGCGCTCATGGGAGAAAATTACTAAGGGGCACCCAGATTACTAAGGGGTATCCACTTGCTATTCGCACCCCTGGTCCGGATAAGGGGAGGTCATCCCCTTCGTTTGAACGCGAGTTTTGGCGGGAAGATAAAACTTCACCTGCGCAACTTTCTGGCGAGACTTTGGGTGAGATTTTCTTGGTGATTTCCTAGCATTTGGATCTGCATGAAGTTGTGGGATTAAAACAGAGCCGGTAGATGAGTTCTTAACGTAAGAAAAGCAAGTTTCCATTTTTATTTCTTCAAAACAGGATTTTTTTTTTATTACGGGTGAAGTTTGGTTCTATTTTTGGATAGGAAGATATTCTCACAGGATGTTGTTACCAAGCTTGAAGAGATATCAATTAGAGAAGTTTTGAGTTGAAAAAGGAAGAAGAATACGCGTGAAGATTAAACAGGGAAGAAAAAATCCCGTATCTTGCTGTAGAAGAGAAAAAAAAGATTTTCTGACAGATTTAGAGAGCCTGTGGTGTATATATAGGGTGGTGAGAGTCCTAAGAAGGGGAGGAAGACTTTAGGGGAAGTTTAGAACACCACAGAGCCGAAAAAAATCAACTTGCAAGAAATCGAGTTCTGCTGCTGCCGGAGAAGAAGAAGAAGAACGTACAACCCACACTAAACCGTCGCAGACGAATATCGTAGTTCAACAGCAGCAGCTGAGTATCGTTTACAAACAGTTTCCTGCAGTCACAGAAGACCTTTACCGACGATTCTGTCTTCTGTTTTAGACCTTCAGCGACTACAGTGTACTCTTTTACTCTTTTAATCAACTTTTGAGCTATAAATATGTACTTTGAGCAAGTGATTAATATGAGGAGCTAAACCCCTTAGCCGAGGAGACGGAGTAAGCCATTGTTCCATGAAAAGTGGTATAATTCTATTTTAATTATTTTTTAAATTTTTTATATGATTATTTGCATAGAACTAATATAGGAATATTGATTTTTATTGGGTAATTGTGAATTGTTTTGATGGAACATGTTAGGTTTTTAAAATTTTGATGTTTCATGCTTTATGGTTACAATTATTACTTCAAAAATCTATTAGAGGCAAAATATTAGAATCACTTTAAAAGAAAAAATTACATGAATATTGATTAGAGTTTATCACTTAATTGGTTAGTGGTGGAATCCAGAGTCTCGGTGTTTTCTTTATATTTTTGATACAACTTTATTTAATTGTTGAGTTTAATTTGAGTCTAAAAAATCCTTTCGAATCTTTTTACCACTACAACTACAAAATACATCATATTGTTTTGTATTTATGTAAAATCTTCTAATTGTATTGTCTCCTAATTGTAGGATCATTAGAAGGATGTGCGTGTTTGCCGACACCAAGCCGCGGGTCATTGGGATTTGGCCACGGAATGTGAAGAGGTCCAACAATTAATAAAGGACTCCGAGCTATATGTTTTGGTTGAAAATTATGTGAAGTATGATTCTGTGACAGTCAATTGCTTCGTCGAGAGTTACCATGGTGAAACTGATACCATGCACTTCCCATTTGGGGAGATGACCTTGATCCCTGATGATGCTCAGAACATTCTAGGCTTATGGGTTACCGGAAAATCAGTTGCAGAAGGAGATAAGTGTTCGGACCTAGAATGGTCGAAGTTACACGCTCTGATTAACAAGTTGTTTGGGTGGGACTACAAAACTTCTTTGGAAAGCTTCCATGTATCTAAGAATAGTAGGACAAAGACCATCAAGCTGAAGCTGCTTAAGGAGACCTTTCAAAATACGGAGGAGAGACGAAAGAATGATGGATGGGACCCCGCTCAAATTCGTTATACAGCCGTTGCGTACCTGTTATTCATCTTGGGAACTAAGGTATTCCCTGAAGCTAGTGGGAACAGGGTGAGTGCAAACCACCTACAATACTTGGATCCGTTGGAAGAGGTGTGTGGCTATTCTTGGGGCACCGTGGTAATGGCACATTTGATGGCGGAGATGAGAAGGGCCTCTAAGGATGTTACCAACCAATTTGTCGGCAATTTCACTTTAATCCAGGTAATTTTTTTAAACTTATGTTCTTATATATTATTCACATGTACCCTTATTATTATAAACAAAATTACTGCTTCTTATATTTTTCGTTCCACATTGGCATAGGTGTGGGTTATGAACACTTCCCAACATTGTTCACGAACTACAAATGCTTGATGATAAAAAAAAAAGTCGGCGAACCCGATGAGCATAGAGCTCAGAGATACGAGATTAACAATACTCCGAAGCCCGGTAACAATCGTCGACTGACAGATATGAGATTGGCTATGGACGCGATGACTACCAAAGAAGTTGTGTTCGACCCTTACAAGGAAGCTAGAGAAAACCGCCAAATTTTGAGGCATCTTAACGCTGCATTTTACAATGGACCGTTGTTCCACCCAAAGGGATACGTTATGGCTGATCCCCGACATGTCATGCGGCAACTTAGATATAAGCAATTACCTTATCCCGAGACAACCTCTCTTGAAAGGTACATTGTTGACCATTCTCTGAGCATTCCAACTTCCTTAAGGTTGAGGGTAGAGTATACGCCAATTCCAGAACCAACACATTGGAGGGATAGGGAACTACGTCGTTTGGTAGATATTAGTAAGTGGGAGCTTGCAGAAAAAGATGATGAAGCCCACCCCGACTACATGTTTTATTACCTGGAAGAGTCACATCCTTTTGTCGTGAGCCCGGATGACGTCAAAGTTCCACCCCAGAAAAACCCTCCCGTTCCAACTCCTACAAAGGCACCACCTACAATGGCCGGACTTGAGAAAACCGTTAGATTGCTAGTAAGTATTGTTAATTGCTTAGTCGTTTAATGTACACATAATCTTATATTAGTATATATATACTAATTATGTGTTGGATGTATGAAACTAGCAGCGTCGGCTTGGCAAGTTGAGGATGATGTTTGGTTGCAAGAACGAGAAAGGAGAGGTGCTATCCCATGAAGAAATGAAGGAAGTTGAGGAAAAGCTTGATAAAATGGAAGACCCTAATGCAAAAGCTTTGTTCGGGGAAATGAGGAAGGTGCTCTCCAAGAAGCAAAAGACCAATTGATGAACTCTTTAGTTGTGTTTCTTCATTTGGATGGTGGTTGTTACGTTTTGAACAATTTGGAACTTGTTTTTGTTTGTAACTCATGATGAACTCTTTAGTTGTTCGGTTTACTTTTGGTTTATGATAGCTTGATTAGGAACATTTAAGCACAATTCAGTTGTTTGGTTTATGTTGAACATGTTTAGATTTCTAGAAAAAAAAATCAAAAAATTTGTAAGTTTACTTTACACCAAAGACGTCGACATTGAAATGTTTAGGTACAACAGCGCCGGCATTGCTTCCGGGGTGGATAAGTAATGATAATTCCATGCCGCAACTAATACTGGCATTGAATTTTTTTTATAACACCATGCCGAAAAGTGAGGATAAAAGGGTCCAAGTTCCTGTATTGAATTTGGACTGTGCCGGCATGGAAATATTTATTGATTCCATGCCGGAAATATGATTTTTATAAACTTGGATAATTTTCCAGAAAATATGCATAGTAACTTAGATATCTGTCCATGCCGGCATTCTGTAAACCCTTTAGAAATTTATTTATTTCAGGATTCCGGCATTGGTTTGGATAAAAACTACAATGCCGGGATTGATTAAAGATCCGTTACGAATGCTCTTTTTATTTCATTCCTAGATAATCTATTACATTAGATTTGAAACTTTAAATTAAAACATACTAAAAAACACGAAACTTTAAATTAAAATATGCTAAAAAAACATGTGAATGGAGTACTTTTGGTTTAAGATGATCTCCTAATATATTACCATCCCTATTAGTCTTTTTTGGATATACATAACCCTTTCTTTTGTGGCTATTCTTCTCATTGTATTTTCCACTTCTCTCACAAGCCATCTCAAAACGAATATTTGAACCTTGGGTATTCCTCACCAACACACACATGTTCTTAAGAGACGTCTCTTTAGCCCAAGCAATTGCTTCCTTTTTAGATTATATTCCCTACATAAGGACAACAATGGGAGATGATAAGGTTCATTATAAGCAATCCATTAGTAAAGTTCAAGATACTAGGTGAAAAGTATTCTTTGGTAACATACCGGAGGCATTTTATAGTATCCCGACCAAGCGGTCTTGCATTTGTTAGATCAATATATGTTACAATCTAAGGAAAGAATGAAAAGAAAATTAAATTAGTTCCAAAAAAAAATTAAAATACTATGTCGGACCAAGGTTCCGGCATGCTCGACCAAAATTCCGGCATGGTCGAACTCAGCCGAAACTGAAGACCAAATTTGAAACGTTTCCGGCATATAAATTTCATTTGAAATTAATGCCGGAAACATAGGTTCCGGCATGCTCGTTACCTATGGTTCAACGCCGGAACATAGTGTCGGCGTGGTCGATAATGAATCAACCATGCCGGTATTTAGCTTTGGAAGACACAGCTTCCTGTATGTTTTTTCCCGGTACCGGCATGGTAACGTTAGAATTGAACCATGCCGGTAGCATATTCCGTGGTAGGTAAAAAGTAACTTTTGTACCGGCATGGTTTTTCCGGTTAAATACAATGTCGACTTGCATTTCAAAATGCGGGATATTGTTGGACGGCATGGCTATAGTATGAATACTATGCCGGTAATGGTGCTGCTGGCATTGTATTCATACTACGTCCATGCCGGCACCGAGCTTTTTCAGCTGTAACAATGGTGAATTCAGAGAAAAAAATCCAATTTTCAACACATTGGTGATAAACGCATTTATGTGTCTATTTTCATCTCTTTTATGTATAGTGTTAGTACCCATTTTTGTACTAATTTTGGTATTTTATCCCTTGTAGGTGTATTTTGGAGGAATAGGCTTTTGCGGGAAAATTGGCTCGAAAAGTTGCTAAAGGCTCCTGGGAGGACATTTGCTATTCGGACTCTCATTTTGGATAAGGGGTAACCCATTTCCAAGCAGCTGCTAAGCACAGACCGAGACTTGATAGGGGGAGGACAAATTTCTTCACGTTTTCAAATATTCAAAAATGGCGGGAATTCGTTTTTTCTCACAAACGATTTTTGGGATGAATTTTTGATCAATTTTTAGGGAGATTAAAGGGCTGAATTTGATTGGGTTTGTTCCTATGGACCTAACAGGCGAGTTAAGGGTGTTGGAATGGATCCAAAGTGGCTAGAACTCGAATTGGAATCGAAAAATGGTTAAAATATCACGTTCTATTTTTGGGAAGTTTCTTGGTTTATTTTTTAGAAATTTACGTGAAGAAGAGAAAGGAAACTCTTATTAAAGACTTGTTTCTATCAAGGGAGGAGTTTGGACAGCTTTTATGGATTGAATGCACGTGAAACAGAAAAAAAAAAAGGAAATAACTTAACGTGCTGTGGAGGAAAAAACCAAGTTTATTCTCGAATTTTCTTTGCTCTACTATGTATAAAAGGGTTGGTTAGGGTCCTAGGAAGGGAAGGAAGAAGTTAGGGGAAGTTTAGAGCCTTAGAGAAGCTAAAAAAACCATTGGAAGAAATCACGTTCTGCTGGTGCAAAACTGAACCAGAGAAGACGAAGAACACAGAACAACGGAAAAAGAAAGTTGCAGAGGCAGACTTATTTTCAGTGACAACGAATTATGGTCGCATCATCCAGCAGTCACCAAAGCTCTTCAGCAACGATTCCGTCCGCTGTATTAGACTTTCAGCGACTCCAGTATACCCTTTTCTCTCTTGTAATCAACTTTTGAACACCAAACATGTATTTTGAGAACACGATTAATATGAGGAGCTAAACCCCTTAGCCGAGGCGACGGAGGAAGCCATTGTTCCATGAAAAGTGGTATAATTCTATTTTAATTATTTATTGCAATTATTTTACATGATTTTTTTGCATAGAACTTAAAAGAAAAATTGGTTTTTATTGAGTGGTTGTGAATTGTTTTGATGGAACATGCTAGGTTTTGATACTTTTGATGTTTCATGCTTTGTGATTACAACTTCTACTTCAAAAATCTATTAGAGGCAAATATTAGAATCACTTTAAAGAAGAATATTGCATGAATATTGATTAGATTTTATCAATTAATTGGTCAATGGTGGAATCCAAAGTCTCGGTGTCTTTTTTATAATTTGATACAATTTTATTTTAGTTATTTTGAGTCTAAAAGAATCCTTCACAAGTTCGAGCATCGAACCTTTTCACCACTATTTTTACTACAATTAAAACTCACATCAATTGGCACCTTTACCTGAGTATTGGGAGTGATTGTATGTTGAACTTGTTTACTCTCTTGGGTTGGTTCTTCAAGAAACTCTCCATGCTCATAAAAATCATGATCCAAAGGTGTTGGTTCCACAAATACTTGCAATTTTGAGTTGTTGTCATTAGCAGAAGATTCAAGATATGCTCCTTGTTGTAGTTGAGCTAAAGATTCAACAAAAATTCTCTCTTCACAATCATCCACTATTTTCACCAAAAAAAGTTCTCTCTCAATTTTTTCCCTCCTTCTACTCTCACCTCACTCAAATATACACACTAATCATTTATCAAATAATCTTATGATTTTCCTAATTATAATTAACCACTAACCTGATTAGTGAGGGGTAGATTAGGAATTACATAAAATACTTAGATAAGGGGTGACCCTGATTTGATATTTAAATCTAGGTTTTGTCCTTTTCCTCTATCCCCCAATTAGTTTAAGTATCCCCCAATTGCGCGTTCTTTATGTAAGCATCAAGTAAGGATGAATACTAGAAATTTCCCAATTAATTAATAATATGATTTCAGGTGAATTTCCTCTGTTGTGGTTAAAAGCTGAATCAAGTTCGATTTCTAGAGCTTCTGGCCTACCAGAGAATAATTAGACCAATAGGAAATTATTATACAAAATTTAAAATAAATAATAATAAATTCTAGAGCTTTCGGTCCCACAGAGAATATTTAGACCAATAGGAAATTGTTTCATAAAATTTAGAATAGAATACATAATAATGATTGCACGGGTTTAAATAATCCCAAATCTAAAAAACTGAATAGCTATGTACGTTTAAGACTTGGGCAACAAATCTAAACCCGTGCAACGCATGGGCGCACATCTAGTACTGGATGGTGTCGTCCAGATATTCTTTAGCATTAAATCACGGCCAGGGGCGAGCCGTAATTTTTTTATGGGCGAAGTCCTGTGATTAAGCATAAAAGGGCTTGTATGTCCAATTTTTAAAAAACTTTGGACTTGGTAGCCAGCCGGGCTATGCCCGCCCATGCTTCAAACTGGCTCCGTCCTTGATCAGAAAGTAGGAAATATCAATTAATCATAGGAATAATATATTAGAGTTAGTTTGGTCCAGTTGATCCAGTCAACTGTATATTTGGTCCTTTTTATAAATATATATTGTTGTTTGGTCCTAAAAATTATTGTTTGGTCATAGGGTGGACAATACTCATGCGGGATGATGTCATCATTGACGTCACAATCCTTTAATAGTGGTAGAAATACCATTTTTTCTCTTTTCTCTCTCTCTTAATAAAAATAAATAAATAAAAACTTAAAACTTAAATATCTTTTGAACCATATGTCTAAAAATGATGAATTTTATATTTTCGGAAAGCTCCCGACGATAGCTTTCCAACGAGTAACATTGTCGCTATATTTCAGAGCTTTTAATTTTTACCTTATTTTCTAGCTATAAAATGAACTATTATATGAGTTCATTCTACAAAGTGAACTACTTTAATGAACTATCATGCTAGTTAGTTCATCCTAAAAAGTGAATCATATGTCCAAAAATGATAAATTTTATATCTTCGGAAAGCCCCCAACGAGACCTTTCCAACGAGTACCATTGTCGCTATATTTCAGAGCTTTTAATTTTTACCTTATTTTCTAGCTATAAAATGAACTATTATACGAGTCCATTCTACAAAGTGAACTACTTTAATGAACTATCATGCTAGTTAGTTCATCCTAAAAAGTGAACTCTTAGGATTAAATAACACACAAGTTCATTCTACAAGAGAGATATTTTGAGAGATATTTAATTTTTAAGCTTTTATCTATTAATTTTAAGAAGAGAGAGGAATATGTAGAGAAAATAAAGAAGAAAGAAAACCAAAAAAAAGAGAATCACGTGGGGAAGAAAGAAAATAAGAGAGAGAAAGGGTACTTTAGATACTTTAATATTTTTGAATAAATAAGGACCAAACAGAACTCCCCTTTTGTTGGTGGACCAAACTAACTTGGGACCACCTAAAAAATGACCAAACGATTATTTTCCCGATCAGAAACTCTTCAGAGAGATGGTGTGGGAAATTTGTATTTCATATAAATGGAAAGTGTATATGACTGGTTAGGATTACATCCTGTGTAATCAATTCAGTTGCAATCCAACGTTTCAAAATATACCCATTATAAATAATCATCTTGTGTAATCAGGGAGTGACGCCAAAATTTGATTAAATTAATATTATTTTCTCACTACTCAAGATATATTATGAAGCAAGGGTAAGAAGGATCGTTCCCACAAAGAGGTCTGGGATTGTTACATGTTTTGATTTCCTATATAGAACAAGGGGGTTTTGTGATTTTATCTAAACTAAACTACACTAAAAGCTAACAAGAAAATAAACAAGCAAATCAAACAAGAAAAAATATGAAATAGGAAATATTGGTCAAGGATTTCGTTTTCATTCACAAACATGTTTTTTCCTTAATAATTAGAACTGATATTTAATCTCTTTTTATCAAAAGCCCTAAAATACCTTGATCGCAAGAATATCCGCAAATTTCCTCAAATCATCACACTTACATAAAACGACGCAAGTATGAATATATTCTAGAGAACAACCTAACGTGAAAAGTGCACTAATCAAGTTTAATTTCCCAAACACATTAATATTCATGAAACTAGGCTAATCAATGCAATTGAAATACATTGCACAAACAATTTAACAAAAGTCGCGATTCACTTGTGATTACTAGGATATATAATTACAAGCAATTGCCACAATTATGCTACTTATGTTCAAGGTGTATCACTTTCACGTATAATAAACCCTAAACTAACTATAGATATGACTACAAGTTCAATCAGCTTGCAACCTGATAAAACAAACAATCAAATTGTGTTGTAATACGTTAATCATACAACTATATTTCTAAGAATCATGAACGATAAAGTTGAGACAAAACTAATTTACTAAACCAAAAACCATATTTTGTAAAACCAACTAATCTTTAACCAATAATAAAAATCTAGATACTCATATTAACGAAGTTCATAACAAGGAGAAAGATACGAACTATCATGTTGTAAACCCTAGAAAACAAGTAGAAGAGATAATACATATGAGACCCCCATTTATGTGGACAATGGTTTCCTTTTTATAGCACTTTTCTCTTTCTCCCACTTCCAAAACTAGGTCAAGTTTCTCAAAGTCCATATCCAAGTGGTCCATCTACTTGTCCACCAAGCCCATGAGTAAAAATAAGTTTATGAAAATTCTGCACACAAAAATGTCACCGAAATCCGACCAAGGTCAAGGAATATTCCTTGATGGTCACTTGAAATCTGCCCCCGTCACTTGAACCAATTGATGGTCAACTTTACACATAACAGTCAACTTAACAGCTAAGGAAATGAGTCAGCTACCGTGTCAGTTGGTCTGAATCGACTGACCGGTCTGAGATGGCCTAGGCCTGTCAGTTTTGTGGACTGATAGTGCAAATTCCAGCTGCAATTCTTGCTCAAACTCAGGCATTACACGGATCCTTCTCTGCATTGTAATCAAAACCATTCCTGGCATATATATACATATATCTCTAGATCTTGTTTATCTTTGATAGACTTGTGATTATCTAGTTGATAAGATCGGCATCACTTTATAGTTTCTCTTTGAGTTCTATATTGTTTGATTGAAAATCCGGAAAATGATTATTTTGGTAATTAAGATTCAGATTGATTTAACCAGACTAAGGAGTTTATTAGATTAAACATAAGAGCCTTTGTCAACGACTCAACATATCTTTTCTTGAAGATTGAATAGAGTGGTTACCAAACAAATTTGTTCCTTTACTGTTTGGAATATGATCAAAAGGAGTTGAGTACATAAAGACTTTACTTGGTAAAGCAACTCAAGATAGTGACTTCTGTCTTGAGATTCACGTGCGTGACTAAAAGGTTGAAGATGCAGGAATATTGATGGAATTAAGTAACTAGGGGTAGTTTACTTGATCTCAACTATACAAAGTTGTCTTTTTTTCTTTGTATAACGGCTTAATTCTAAGAGTATTTAAAATTGGACTAGGTCCCGGGGGTTTTCTGCATTTGCGGTTTCCTCATTAACAAAATATTGTTGTATCATTTACTTTACTTCCGCATTATAATTGTTTTATTATAATAAAGTAAATTACACTTGTACGTTAATCCTAATCACTTGACTTTGATCCTATAGTCAATCGGTCTTGTACCTTAACTATTGTCAAATGAATATCAAGTTGTCGTATTGTCTCGACTTTTTCCATAAACGATCACACTTTGTATCGGACTTATAGGTTGAAATAAAAAGATTGTGGTGTATTTGGGTACCCTCGTCTTTTCATCTACCTTTTATAACACCATAATACTGTTGCAAGTATCTACTAGGAACTATAAAGATTTTCGTAATTCACTCCCAATATTTCTTAAAAAAGAACAATACCGAAGGATGTGTTCAAGAGTCTCACAATCATTCTTGCATAAACTACATTTAGAGACCATTGAAATACCAACATCAAGTATCTTTTCCTGAGTTATATATACAACATTGAGGGTTCAAAAGCTTCCAGTTTTGCACATCCAAGGAAGAGTGAACTTGACTGATCTACAACAATTAGATGCTTCAAATCCAGCAACATGGTGTGTCCTTATCAGCTCAATTACATATTTGGAGGTAAATCTGTCAACTTGTCAGGCATCCACACTCTTATATCTTCACCTATAGCAGGCTTAACAATCTTGTCCACATCCACACCAATGCGATCAAAGATTCTTATAATGGCATCTGAAAAAGATCCATTACCATTTATTATCATATAACTCAGTTTAGAAGAAAATATGTTCTTTTCATAACTCGACACAGCCAACGAATTAGCGATGCTACCACTATTGAGCCATTTATTGAACCACAAATAAATATTCTCGTCATTCCTCACTGCACAACCAATATTATTTTGTAAAAGCCCGTGAGCCCATATAACTCCATGATGAATAAAAGAGTTATGTTTTTAGTCAATCAATTCACAATTGATCTTCAAGAATTTATCTCACATATACTAGGCCCAAGTTTTATTAGAGTTTAAGAAATTCGCCCACAACTTTAAGACTAAATACTTATTGACAACTTGCATTCATGTCAACCCCAAGCCAACTTCCTTGTAAGGAAAATACAACTTATCGAATGCGACTACTAATATCTTACTCATCAAAGAATCCCTAGTCTAAATAAAATTATATATAGCAAGTTCACACTGTTAGAGCATGGCTCGGTCGAACTTGCAAGTTTTATTATCTCAAGATTGTTGTCAATGTTAGTTGTACAAAACTATATCTTGATTTCTAGTATACTAAAATCGGTTTCGGACTTGGATTAGAAGTTGATAGTTGAGTGTCAGACATCACTGAATAACCCTCGAAGATTGAAGACTGAAAATCGAACGAAGACATCAATGAGGACTTTGTCAACAAAGGTATGTGGTTACTGATTTCATTAGGAACTCTTGTTCAATTATACCTTTCTAATCTACTGAAACAAGTGCTCACTCTATGGAACAATTCCTATGACGGTAAATATATATTTACGTATAACTCGATGATATTTGAGTCCAAGACTTTAGTGAGAATGACCTTTATCCATGGAAAGGTCCTCATGTTGTAATGAATGAGCATACAAATTCAACGAGCCAAAAATCTCTCAATTATGAGTTATAACAAAGAAGTTAAGAGCTGAGTTATAACAAAGAAGTTATGGGTGATTTATTGAAGAAATACTTATAAGTATTGATGTTGTTGTTGCAGTTCGTGAATAGGAAACAATCCACGAACTGTTTGTAACAGTTCACGGACTTGAGCGCAAAAACGTGATTAGTTTCCTCTTCTAGGCAAGATGGGATTCTTTCACACATAATCGATTGCCATAAAGTGTGTATTTTAAACTCCTTCATAAGTTAAATTGTAATTTATTTATAAAAAATACAATTTGTGCTAAGTTATTATTTATGTAAGAGTTGTAACTTAGGAAAGGCTCTCAAAATAAGGAGAGTCTTGTATGTGGAAATAGCTCACAAACTTGCTTAGAATTCAAGCAACTATTCACTATAAATAAAGGATTCATGTAAGCTACACAATTCATCCCTTGAGAAATTTTTGTGTGCTTCATAAGGTTGTTTTCCACTACTTCTGTTTTTCGTGAACAAAAGTGAGACAATAAGAATTTGTTTAGGGATCAAAAAACACGAGTTGGTAATAATCTTCTTTGATAGTTCTGCAACTTATAATCTAGGTTATTTCAATAATCCTTGTCTATTTTAAAGACCTTATGTTCTGATATAAGGCTATTTAAGGAGTGTTGATCATAAACCCTAGATTTGATAGATATCAATCTAAGATCGTATACCCACCTTAGTTGGTCGAAATCTGGTTAGAAAGAAAACTTCATATAAGGTGTCTCATAAATTCCTTAAGAAGGTTTAACAAGATATCTTTAGATTTATTCTAGTTGTTCTTGTTATAGAATAATTAGGCATCTCTATAAGTTTTGAAGAGTATAAACCCTAATTCTACAAGTTTGTTTTGACATTATTTTTACCTGGTAATTGTTCAAAATAAACATAAGATTTTCAAAAACTTGATTCACATCTAAAGGGAAATCAAACCGGTGTTTTGTGAAAGAAGAATATCAAAAAGTTTTCACTTAGGTTGAAGCAACTCTAAGGATGTAAAGGCCATCATCTAAGAGAATCAATTGCGTAGAGCCTTGCAAGGTTCAAGAGACGTAAGGAGCGCGACTGTAACCGAATCGCTTGGAGGGTGGATTCGTTCTCAACTATGTTCCAGTCCGAAATCTGATAGTAGTATAATTTCTGTAGCGGCTTAATACAGTTTGGTATTCATATCTAGACAAGGTCCCGGAGTTTTTATGAAATTGTGGTTTCCTTGTTAACAATATTTATCTGTGTCTTGCTTTACTTTTTGTTAGAGCACTGCTCGGTCGAACTCGCAAGCGTTTCTATCTCAAGCTTGTTTATCAAGTTTAGTTGATCAAAACTATATACTTGATTTCTAGTTTACTTATAGCTATGTCTCGGATTAGGATAGAATGTAGTTGAGCTTTAGACTTCACGGCTTTCACCAATTGAAGACGAAGATCTAGTGAGGAGCAAAGAAGAACTTCATCAACAAAAGGTATGTGGAGACTAAAACTTATCTATCACTCAGAAGTCTATTCTATTTTATCTTCTAATGAGACCAAGTCGTATAGCTATATAGACTTTTACATTATACACATTTGATATTTCGAGCTGCGTTTATCTCGCTTATATATTTCTCGAAATATGTGTTGGAAGCTTTTTGCTTTAACTATGTTCATCATATTCTTGACGAGTTTAGTTGGAAACAATCTATTTGTTGGAAACTAAATTTTAAGTCAAAAGATGATCATGTGAAAATTACCTTGAACATCTTAGATGATTTGTGTGAGAAATTCATTTGATGTTATCTTGGGAAGTTTCCTATTGATCATTCGATCACTTGAAAATTACTTGAAGCTAATGGTATGTGTGAGATTACCATTGTCGTCTTCAAAGGATGTTTCTATGATTGAAATGAGAGTTTAGAACAATTAGCCATATCTGGATACAACACAGTATGCATACCTAGTATGCGAACTGTATTGTGATGATTCAGGTTCGGAACTCTTGTTTGCGTACCTAGTATGCGAACGAGTTTACCTGAGTTGGGTCCGGAACGGTTGTTCGCGAACCGGGTTTGTGAACAGCTTGAATAGGCCAAAGTCCGGAGCTGCTGTTCGCGTACTTAGTTTGCGAACACAGTGGTTAAATTCTAAAATCGGTTATGTATGATTCTCATATCATGAACCAAAACATTTATGATTTAAGGAATGCAAATTAACTTTAAAAACCGTGGCTTAATGTTCATTAATTGATTCTTTTATAAGTACTTTGTACGATTATAAATTAATCTGATTTTGTTTCAATTTGTTCATATATATTTCTATGAGATAGTGAACAATTGAACAACTCTATTTGAAGCACAATTAGATTCATTTGATTATCTTTCATGATTGATTGATCATCATATTGGATCTAGATGTGTTAGATGAATATGGTTAAGACAAAAGTGTTCATATGGATAACTTCGGTTAACTGTTATTAAGACAACTCAATATACACGTTTAGGTACGGTTACCCATATCTAAATATAAGTATATTTCATTTGTGTGTAACAAGCTAAGACCATCTAACGGTGGAGATTGATTGCTTAATTTCTAAGCAGACTTAACTTGAATCTTAAATCAGGAGTTCATCTAACGGTGAATATTGAATGCTTTGTTACTAAGCTATCTTAGCTTTAATTGTAAGCAACCCTGATTTGAAAAGCTATATAAAGGAGAACACTAGCAACTGGAAAACCTAATCCCGGCACTTTCATGTGTCCTAGTTGCAAACTAGAGTCGATTCTCCTTTAAACAAGGTTTTTCAAAATCATTATTAGGTTTACGACTTGAAGACTTCATTTGGGATTCGTTAAGCTAGATCCAACTATTTTCTCCATAGTTGCATATTCTGATCTTACTTGTTCTATCGTATTGAGTTTTATCTTTTCTAAGATATACTCAAGATTTATCTCCGATTGGTAAGATATAAAAAGTAATCATAACAGTTCTTCATCTCAGACTCTTGTGATTCTGCAATAACTTCTTCTGTTTATCAGTTAGGTTATTGTGAGGTGACTGATATTTCTAGGATGTTCTTTGGGATTATAAGACCGGATTATCAGTTGGTTCATGTTCACCTTGATCTTTGTATCAAAAGACGGAACAAAAACCGACTTGGTTAGGGCTCAACTACATTCCAGTCCGAAGTTAACTTGTAGTAGGCTAGTGTCTGTAGCGGGTTAATACAATGTGGTGTTCAAATATGAACTAGGTCCCAGGGTTTTTCTGCATTTGCGATTTCCTTGTTAACAAAATTTCTGGTGTATGTGTTATTTCTTTTCCGCGTTATATTTGTTTATATAATTGAAATATCACAGGTTGTGCGTAGTTCAATCAGTTGATAAATTCGACCTTATTTGTTGGATATAACTTGATTGACACTTGGGCAATTGGCTTTGGTACCGTCCAAGTTATTTCTCATATCAATCAGGCTCACGGATTTCTATATGTTCGGTTTGCTAATTGTGCTGAGAAAAAGAGATATATTTCTTTGATATATTTCTTGAAGTTGGTGCTCTCGGAATTATATTGGAGTTTAGTCCATACAGATTGTCGAACGAATTATTGGGTGAGGTTGTTATACCCCGCTTTTTCAATTGGTAGCAGAGCAGGAAAACACGCTAAGACCTCATAAGTCTTTGTTTGAAGCAATCTGGTTATTATAGACAAATCTATCTCTAATAACGCACCACTTCAGAAATTACCAGATGATTTTCAAAGCTTGGATTCACCTGAGAGAAATGTCATATCTAAGTCAATATCTGAACATTCTCTTGATGTAGAAACTGTTGATAACTGGGAAACACGCCTAAAAGAACAGTTGGATGAACTTTCTGACGAAGGTGACTCAGATATTGATAGAGATGTTGATGAGGAAATCTCAGAGTATGTTAAGTTGTTGAAACCGGTAGAAAAATTAACGACTTCTTCTGTCACTCCTTTTCTAACCCATCTCTGTCGAGAAAATAAGAAATTTAGAAGAATTTACTCAGTTCTTTATTCTTGGAATAACATTAATGATTCGATGCTCAAAGATTGTATGAATGACCTAAGTAAAAAGTATTGAATGTGATAATCTTCGTCAAGATTTCTATAAGTTGGAAGAAAAACTTGCAGCAACTGAAGTAAGGATTAACTCCCAGCAAACAAGTTTTGATGATAGAGAAAGCATTTATCTCGCTCGAGAAAAACGCCTTGGGGCTGATTTAACTACTGCTCTTGATAAAATCAAGATGTTGGAAGATGACTTGAAAAAGTTCAATACTAGTTCAAGCAAATTAACCACAATGCTAGGAGCAAGTAAAAATCATCGTGATACACGAGGATTGGGCTATAAGGGAATAAATGCTCCAAGTATTAGCAAAGAGGTAAAATTTGTCAAGGCTAGTGAATCTTCTCAACAAAAGGTTTCCACTGATGACAAAAGTGAAATTCCTTCACCGGAAGTTAAGGTTCGAAAGAGCAAAGTATATCAACCTCCAAAACTAGCACACATGAATCCGGGAAAGAACGTTCCTTATATTTGTCATTATTGCGGAAACAAAGGTCACCTGGAAAGGAGATGTCTTTTTCGTATAAGGAGTGAAAAACTTCATGATATTGTTGTTTGGGTGTCAAAAGAAGTGATTAAACCTAGACCATATGTTAAGGCTAACACCCTTGACATTACGGGTTGTGAACGTCCAACCTTTAGGCAAAGGAATCAGTGTTGTGATAAACTTAGATTTTCCTATAAATGTCATACGAAGTCTTTTTACAATTGTAATGATTATCAAAAGGATAACTTTATAAAGATGAAGACAAGATCCGATGCTCCCAATTGGAGAAAGACTAACTTGCAAAAGAATAGTCAAATCCAATTATATTTAGAGAATTCTAGAAGAGAGTAATGGGAACAAGGTTCTGATTGTTCCTAAACGCACCCAGAAGTGGGTACCAAAGAAAGTCAATGATGCTTTGAGTGTGAAAAGGAATGATCTCCCAGAAAATTTCATGACTATGGAGAAGGCAGTATCCATGATGTTGGAAGTTAAAAAGTTATTTGAAAAGATGGATTTGAATATGAAAGGTTCTAAAAGCGATCTCTTTCATGATAATCCAAAAGTGAAACACAAGAATTGGTGGAAGAAGAAACAGAATAAGCTAAAAACTATAGATGGTGAAAAATCCATAGTTGCGGAAAAGTCTGTTTTAGTCAGTTGTGGTGAGCAAGATATTGTTCACCTCAACACAACTTGAGTGTGTTGTAAGTGCATCCTCACCAAGGAATTCCATGTTATGTATACGGTGAGGGAAGCACAAGAATTGGGGGGGCACATATTATGTTGGGTAAGATTTTGAATCTTTGGTAAGGCTGTAGAATTCGATTGGATTCCTCTAAAAAGGTATGTCTATAAACTTGAGCAAGATTTATGTTTTTATTATTTGCTTAAAGTACTTATAATGTTCCATTTACTTTGTTTATCGTTCATGTCTACCTAACTTGATTTGTGTTTAAGGTTCTTAAATGTTTAGGTTTGAATATAGTAGTTTGGGATGTTTGGCCTTCATGGGACACATACCAGGTATGCATACCATCATTAAAATCCAGGGACTTCATTTCGCGAACACCGTTTGCGAACAGCTCCATTTCACGAAATACAGTTACACCCGTTTGCGAACTGGCATGTAGACGTCAATTTTTGACAACTTGTTTTGGTCGTAACTTCTTCGTCCGAACTCGGAATGACCTCATTATTTTTGCATTCTCTTCCTCTTTGAATTATCTTCAAAATGATGATAAGAAATCCTGAATTTGGATGAGTTTAGATTGGTCTTTGTCCCGTCTCTTGTTTTTGAGTGTTTTGCTCTGTTTCGTCGCACTTGTACCACTTCTCTTAGACTTGGGCACTTGGATTCCTGGAGTACTTCTCTTCTAAGCTCATTTGTAGTTTTTTTTAAGAATGTTTTTGGTGAATCACAAAGAAGAAAGTTCAAGAATGGGCAGTAGTACGCGTTACTCTGGGATTCTTGAATGTTCACAATCCTCTTATGTGAATTACGGTGCATGATCGTTAATGACTTTGTATTTTCTTATTTGTTAAGAAAATCTTTTATAGGCTTTTCGTAGCCATTGTTGGTGTAAATTTGTACGAAAAAGATTGATTCTACCTTCTAAGGGCAAATCATCTTGTATGTTCTTTATGAGTTTGTTTCTTACAAGTTTGTCTCTTCGTTTTGTTGTCTAGGAAACTTCTTATGGGAATATATTCTTATGTATAAGAAGGGGAACTAGGGTTCGGAATAGTAATTATTATGATTACACATAGCTATCTCAACGATTTTCATCTTGCAATGTTTTTAGATTTATTTATTTAAATTCTAAAGTTATTTGGAAGATGATTTTTACAGTATTTAATCTTTTGGTTTTATATATTGCAATTGCTTATGAGATGTATGCCTTTTCGTTCGTGAACTGTGCTAGTATCTCATAAATGCTCAAAAGTTAAGTATATTATGTCTTTATGCAAATATTGATAAAAGATAGAATGAACTTGTGAAAATTCCGCAGTATTGATCTTTCCCTGATCCACTTTTATGTGAAAGTACCGTATGGCTCCGTAAGATTTCTTATGTTGAATGTTTCAGATTAAATTAATCAATAAGTTCTTCTTGTGGTTAATTTATTCGAGTTTATTGGATACAAATCCATGTGATTTGTTAACGTCCAAAGAAATCCTTATTTTCTTGTAAAAGTAAGGTCGCTCATGTTGTTCTCTTGGGAATGACATCAAATAGGGGAGAGTTCTTAATTGAACTTGTACTTAATTGCCATATCTTTGTGGGGAGTGCGGCCGTGGAATATTGTAGGAGTTCCCTTGTATCTTTATAAACTCCTTGATGAATACACTAAGTTTTGACTATGTGAAATCATCGAAACAAAGTTGATATGTTCTCTTTTAGTCATGAATTATCTCTTTGAGACTTTCATTATGATCCCGTAGTTTTCGTACCTTTGCCAATTTATATTGCCAAAAATGGGGAGAATTATTTGGTAGTTTACACTACATATGGTTTACGGATCATTATGTAAGGGGGAGTGGTTTTCATGTGAGATGAAGTATTGACTAAGGGGGAGTGATATATATCACCATAGTATTGTTGTCAAAGTTGTGATGAAGTATTGACTAAGGGGGCGTGATACATATTACCATAGTATTATTTCAAATTTGTGATGCAATTGGACTTTGATTCGATATAATAATACTATGACACTGTATAACAATGATTGAGAACATCTGTTTTCTTATTGTTTATGGCTACAGATCTTTAACAATAATGATGCTGAGTTGAACACGTTCAGAATCGCTGGAGTACTTGGAGTGGCGAAAAATTCAAGGAATGTTGAAGAACCAAGGAAATCAAGCATGATGGATGAAAAGCTACAAATTTTATTTATTTTGTAATCCATATGTTGAAAAAGCGAGTGTACAACAACCACACCCAATATTTCATTCAGCAATCTGAATAAAAAAACTCCAATATACTTTCAAGAGAATCAACTAGACAGTCAGACTCAATCTAGAGAAAAGTATATCAAAGAGTTTTGTATCTCTATTTCTCAATTCAATTTGCAATCATCAAATAGGAATTTGCGAGCCCGATTGAATATAAGAGAAATAACTTGAACGGTACCAAAGACCAATGTTCAAGGATCAATCAATTTCAATCAACAACCAAAGGTTGGATTTCCCAATTGATCGATTCAACGCACAACCTGTGATATTTCAATTATATAACAAAATATAATGCGGAAAAGAAATAACACAGACACCAGAAGTTTTGTTAATGAGGAAATCGCAAATGCAGAAAAACCCTGGACCTAGTCCAGTTTTGAACACCACACTGTATTAAGTCGCTATAGACACTAGCCTGCTACCAATGAACTTCGGAATGGACTGTAGTTCAACCCTAATCAATCTCACACTGATTCAAGGTACAGTTGTGCTCCGTACGTCTCTGATCCCAGCAGGATACTACGCACTTGATTCCCCTAGCTGATCTCACCCACAACTAAGAGTTGCTACGACCCAAATTCGAAGACTTGATAAACAAATTTGTCTCACACAGAAAAGTTTATAGAATGAATAAATCTGTCTCCCGCAGAAATACCCAAGAGTTTTTGTTCCGTCTTTTGATAAATCAAGGTGCACAGGAACCAATTGATAACCCGAACTTATATTCCCGAAGAACAACCTAGTATTATCAATCACCTCACAATAATCTTAATCGTATGGTAGCGTTGTGACTACTTTTTATCTTTCCTATCGGAGATCACTCTCGAACAAATCTTAGAGAAGATAGTACTCAATCACGATAGAACAGGGCAAGATCAGAACACGCAGCTACAGAGAAAATAGTTGGACCTGGCTTCATAATCCCAATGAAGTCTTTAAGTCGTTAACCTACAGGGTTTCATGAAAAACCTAAGGTTAAAGGAGAATCGACTCTAGTTGCAACTAGTATCACACAGGAGGTGTGGGGATAAGGTTTCCCAGTTGCTAGAGTTCTCCTTTATATAGTTTTCAAATCAGGGTTTGCAATCTAAGTTACCTTAGTAACCAAGCATTCAATATTCACCGTTAGATGAAAACCTGATTCAACTAAAGCTAATATCTTTCAACCGTTAGATCGAACTTTGCTTGTTATACATAAATGAAATGTACCTTCATTTAGGTTTGAGTAACCGTACCTAAACGTGTACACTATGTTGGCTCAATAGTAGTTAACCAAAGTTAGCTATATGAACACCTTCATATCAACCTTATTCATCTTAACCACAACTAGTTCAAATGACTCAGATGAAACTAGTTATTAGAGTTGTTCAATTGCTATATTCTCATAGATGTATACAAGAACACAATTGAAGCAAAATCGGTTTGATTCACTCGAATCAATTCATGAACATTATAGCCACGATTTGCAAAGATTGCATTCCTAATTATATAAATGTTTTAGTTCATGAGCAATCCGATTTTAGAACATGATTCACTTAGGTATGAAAAAGGGTACGCATACCTTAGTAACCGTACTGGGTTTGGGTTCGCCAGTATGCGAACAGGTACGCATACCTTAACACTTCCAAACTTCAGCATAAATTCTCGGACCTATACCTTACGCAACTACGCTTACCGGTATGTGTACTTAGGTACCCAGACTTTCATAAACCAACAGGTACGCATACGGGTATGCATACTATGGTTCCCGAACATGGATTACATATATGCAAGTATGCATACTATGTGCAAATCCAATTGTTCTAAAATCTATTTAAATCATTAAAACTTTCTTAGAGGATGACAATACCCGTTTTCACATACTATTAGCATCAAAGCAATTTTCAAGTTATTGAAATAATCATAACGAAATATTCCAAGTCTACACCAAATGATTGTATCACACAAACCATGTAAGATGTTACTCGGCAATTTTCACATGATCATCTTTTGACTTTCGTCAAGAATATAAGATGAACTTGGTTGAAGCGAAAGCTTACCAACACATATTTCGAGAAATATGTAAGCGAGTTAAACTCATCTCGAAATCTCAAATGTGTATAATCGAAAACTATCGTAATACGACTTTTATCTCAATATAGGAGATAGAGTAGAAATAGACTTTCCAAGTGATAGATGAGTTTCAGTCTCCACATACCTTTTGTTGATGAAGTTCCACAAGCTCTCCTTAGTAGTTCTTCGTCTTCAATGATGAACGCCGTGAAGTCTAATGCTCAACTACACAATCTATCCTAGTCCGAGACATTACTTTAAGTAGACTAGAAATCAAGACTCATAGTTTTTATCACTAACATTGACAAACAAACTTGAGATAGCAACGCTTGTGAGTTCGACCGAGCAGTGCTTTAACATATGTATTGATAGTTTTGTCACTAAAATTGACAAAGGGGGAGATTATTAGAGCACTGCTCGGTTGAACGCGCAAGCGTTGCTATCTCAAGCTTGTTTGTAAAGTTTAGTTGATCCAAACTATATACTTGATTTCTAGTCTACTTATAATTATGTCTCGGATAAGGATAGAATGTGTAGTTGAGATTTAGACTTCACGGCGTTTACCAATTGAAGATGAAGATCTACTGAGGAGCTTGGAGGAACTTCATCAACAAAAGGTATGTGGAGACTAAAACTTATCTATCACTCATAAGTCTATTCTATTATATGTTCTAATGAGACTAAGTTGTATAGCTATATATACTTTTACATTATACACATTTGATATTTCGAGTTGAGTTTATCTCGCTTATCTATTTCTCGAAATATGTGTTGGAAACTTTTTGCTTTAACTATGTTCATCATATTCTTGACGAGTTTAGTTGGAAACAATCTATTTGTTGGAAACTAAATATTAAGTCAAAAGATGATCATGTGAAAATTACCTTGAACATCTTAGATGATTTATGTGAGAAATTCATTTGATGTTATCTTGGGAAGTTTCCTATTGATCATTCGATCACTTGAAAATTACTTGAAGCTAATGGTATGTGTGAGATTACCATTGTCGTCTTCAAAGGATGTTTCAATGATTGAAATGAGAGTTTAGAACAATTAGCCATATCTGGATACAACACATTATGCATACCTAGTATGCGAACTGTATTGTGATGATTCAGGTTTGGAACTCTTGTTTGCGTACCTAGTAAGCGAACAGATTTACCTGAGAAGGTCCGGAACTCTTGTTTGCGTACCTAGTATGCGAACGGGTTTACCTGAGTTGGGTCCAGAACGGTTGTTCGCAAACCAGGTTTGCGAATGGCTTGACTAGGACGAAGTCCATAGCTGCTGTTCACATACCTAGTTTGCGAACACAATGGTTAAGTTATAAAATCGGTTATGTATGATTCTCATATTCATGAACTAAAACATTTATGATTTAAGGAATGCAAATTAACTTTGCAAACTATAGCTTAATGTTCATGAATTGATTCTTGTATAAGTACTTTGTACGATTACGAATCAATTAGATTTTGTTTCAATTTGTTCATATATATTTCTATAAGATAGTGAACAATTGAAAAACTCTATTTGAAGCACAATTAGATTCACTTGGTTATCTTTCATGATTGATTGACCATCATATTGGATTTAGATGTGTTAGATGAATATGGTTAAGGCAAAAGTGTTCATATGGCTAACTTCGGTTAACTGTTATTGAGCCAACTCAATATACACGTTTAGGGATGGTTAACCATATCTAAATATAAGTATATTTCATTTATGTGTAACAAGCTAAGACCATCTAACGGTGGAGATTGATTGCTTAATTTCTAAGCAGACTTGTTAGAGCACTGCTCGGTCGAACTCGCAAGCATTGTTATCTCAAGCTTGTTTATCAAGTTTATCTGTCAAAACTATAAGTCTTGATTTCTAGTCTACTTATAGCTATGTCTCGGATTAGGATAGAATGTGTAGTTGAGCTTTAGACTTCACGACGTTTATCGATTGAAGACGAAGATCTACTAAGGGGATCTTGGAGGAACTTCATCAACAAAAGGTATGTAGAGACTTGAACTCATCTATCACTCAGAAGTTTATTCTATTCTATCTCCTATTAAGACTAAGTCGTATAGCTGTATAGACTTTACATTATAAACATTTGATATTTCAAGTTGAGTTTAATTCGCGTATATCTTTCTCGAAATATGTGTTGGAAAGCGTTTTGCCTTAACTATATTCATCATTATTCTTGATGGACAGTCACCTAGTAACATCTTACATGATTTGTGTGAGACAGTCATTTGATGTAGGATCGGAATGTTTTGTATTGATCATTCGATCACTTGAAAATTGGTTATAAGCTAATAGTTTGTGTAAGACAGCTATTGTCGTCTTATATGAATGTTTTAATGATTGAAATTGGAGTTCATAACAATTAATCATTGTCTGGATATAGCAAAGCATGCATACCCGTATGCAAACTGTTGTAAGAATGATTCAGGTATGGGAACCAAGTACGCATACCCGTATATGAACGGTTTTGACTGTAAAAGTCCGGGAACTAAGTTTGCGTACCCGTTTGCAAACTTATTCACCTGAGTTCGGTCCGGAACGACAGTATGCATACCTGTTTGCGAACTTTCGGAAAGGATCAAGTGCGGAACTTAAGTTTGCGCACCCGTTTGCAAACTTATGTGGTTAAGTTCTAAAATCGGTTAAGTATGATTTCATACTCATGAAAAAAAATATTTATATATTAAGGAATGCAATATTTTTAAACCGTGGCTAAATTGTTCATGAACTAATTCTTTGAATCAATCCGATTTTGCTTCAATTGTGTCTTGTATACTTCTATGAGAATATACACAATTGAACAACTCTATGAGTAACAAAATTAGATTCGTTTGAGTATCAGTTGATCTAGAAGTGTTAAGATGAACATGGTTAACACAAAAGTGTTCATATGGATAACTTCGGTTAACTGTTATTAAGCCAACTCAATATACACGTTTAGGTACGGTTACCCATATCTAAATGAAGGTGTATTTCATTTATGTGTAACAATCTAAGACCATCTAACGGTGGAAACTTATTTTGAATCTTAAATCAGGTTTTTCATCTAACGGTGAATATTGATTGATTTGTCACAAAGTTATAAAACCCTGATTTGAAGACTATATAAGGGAGAACTCTAGCAACTGGGAAACCTAATCCCCACACCTCATGTGTGATATTAGTTGCGACTAGAGTTGATTCTCCTTTAACCTAGGTTTTTATTAAAACCATTATAGGTTAATAACTTAAAGACTTCATTGGGATTCTGAAGCAGACCCAACTATTTTCTCTGTAGTTGCGTGTTCTGATCTTACTTGTTCTATCATATTGAGTACTATCTTCTCTAAGATTTGCTCGAGATTTATCTCCGATAGGTAAGATATAAAAAGTAATCACAAAGCTCTTCGTCTCATTCTTTGTGATTCTACAATAACTTGTTATACTACCATATAGTTAAGTTATTGTGAGGTGATTGATATTTCCAAGCTGTTCTTCGGGAATATAAGACCGGATTATCAATTGTTTCCTGTTCACTTTGATTTATCAAAAGACGAAACAAAAACTTCGTAGGTATTTTTGTGAGAGACAGATTTATCTATCAGAATAGACTTTTCATTGGGAGACAAATTTGTTTATTAAGTCTTCGAATTTGGGTCGTAGCAAATCTTAGTTGTGGGTGAAATCAGATAAGGGAATCAAGTACGTAGAGTCCTGCTGGGATTCAGAGACGTAAGGAACGCGACTGTACCTTAATCAGTGTGAGATTGGTTAGGGGTCAACTACATTCCAGTCCGAAGTTAACTTGTAGTAGGCTAGAGTCTGTAACGGCTTAATACAGTGTGGTGTTCAAATCTGGACTAAGTCCCGGGGTTTTTCTGCATTTGCGGTTTCCTCGTTAACAATACTTCTGGTGTCTGTGTTATTTCTTTTCCGCATTATATTTGTTTATATAATTGAAATATCACAGGTTGTGCGTAGTTCAATCAATTGGTAAATCCAACCTTTGGTTGTTTATTGAAATTGATTGATACTTTAAAAAAAATTCTTTGGTACCGTTCAAGTTGTTTCTCATAATAATCAGGCTCGCGGATTTCCATCTGTTTGATTTGCTGATTACATTGAGAAACAGAGATATAACTCTTGGATATATTTTCCTTGATTGAGTCTGACTGTCTAGTTGATTTTCTTGGAATTATATTTGAGTTAGTCCATAAAGATTGCCTAACGAAATATTGGGTGTGGTTGTTAGACCCCCGCTTTTTCAATTGGTATCAGAGCAGACAAACACGTTTAAGACCTCTTAAGTCTGTGTTTGTAGCAATCTGACTCTATGGACAGAAGCGTTATCTCAATAATCGTACCACCGGATCTAGGGATCTCAGAGTTTTCTTCCATGACTGATTTAATAAAATTTGTAGAAGAAATTCTATCTAACCCTGCACCAGGTTTAAAATCCCTTGAAGTGTGTTCAGAGCTTGAAGAGAAACTTGAAAGTTTATCTTTTGATGTTGAGTCATATCTCCAGAAAGAACAAGACTCTCTTGATAAACTAAACCAAGTTATGATGAATAATCTTCATGTTGAGGTTGATATTGATCTTCTTATTAGTGAGACTAATACTCCTTTTATCTGTATTCCAAAAAGTTATAACAAACTGGATAGAATACATGATGAGTCTAAATCTCATATACCAAATAATCTCACCTCAGTACATTACTCTATTCATCAGTCAAACCCTGATACAATGTGTCATGATAATTGTTTTACTTACTGTTGTGAATACGTCAGGATGTCTCTTTACACCAGAAGAGTTTCCTGCGCAGTACTAAACATTATCTGCAGATACTGTTTTTATTAAGTTTTAAAATGAGACATCAGGGACTCAATTTTTTGTGTATCCCTCAAAAGTCTTTTTTAAAACTTGTAAAAACAAACTCTTGGATACTTCTCAATTTTGTTGAATGCAAAAGTAGTTGAAGGAAACTCTTTATTGGTATCATAGTGTGCAAGGCTACTTTGTATTGTGTTTTCCTCTCCATACAAAGAATTGCTTAAGAGAAACTTTTGTTGAGTTAATACTCAAAAATTTCTCTTCTGTATTTTGATTCTCCAAAATAAAATTGGTTTGTGCTCCAAATATCCATAGGATTTTTGTTTGAGACAAAAGAGATTTTTGGATTAACAAATATAGTGTAGCATAAAACAAACAAGCCTTTGTGTGCACGCGTGCGGTTCATGTACGTTGAACTTGTAACCACTATGTGTGAGAACCGTGTTCCCAAACGTACAAAACCGGTTTAGGTACCATCCTATCCACACATAAAAAGAGGAATTGTTTTTCTTTTCTTTCTTGTTCTTTTCACCTTCATCTCGACAGTTCGAGAGAAGAAAAGAAAAACCCAAGAGTTCGTAAACTCATAATCTCAAAAACCCTTTTCTTAATCGTTTTGAGCGTTCGTGGTACCATTGGATTCACAACAAGAATCTTCACAACGGGTTAGTCTTTGTTTCTTATTCTCTTCCAGTTTCGGAGCTTCAACATCATCAATAGTACGTGTACCCGGTAAGTTATTCATCGTATTTTAGCTTCACTTTGGTTTCAATGGCATTTAGGAAGAGATTGAGTCGTGGTGAGAGTTCGGATGCTAATGCTAGTGGTGAAAATTATTATGATTCAAGTTTAAGAATTAGGTTTGTTAGCAAAGAGGATCGTGACCACTATTTGGAATATAGCAAGAAACTGTCTATCATGGAAACTGTCTATCATGGAAAGATACTTTGATTCTTCAAAAATTAATGTAGAACATCTCTCTAGGTTTCTTAGAGTTTTTGAATGGGGAATAATTTATCAACAGATGGGAATTTCTCATGTGGAAATGACTGCCCAGTTTTATGCTAATTTACATGAACCGGACTCTGTCAATTGCACTTTTAAAACTATTGTGGGGAATGTAATCTTTGTGATGAATCGTCAAGTTATTGCTGAGCTCTTGAACTTGACCCGGGTTGGTAACTTCCAATTCCCACCTTTTGAGCATGAAAGGTTGTCTCCAAACGTGCTATCAAATCGTCTTCTTAATAAAGACCTTTTTCCTAGAAAGATGGCAAGATTGATGCTCATGGTACTGAGTTGTTTCTCAAAGTTGCTGGAAAACTGGTTGTAGCTAACATGATACCAAGTACAATTGACAAAATTATATGGACCAGGTCTCTTGCTGAATTGGTCTGTTACATTGTTGAAGGGAGAGACATTTATTTCTGTAGTCTTATCATTCGTTGGAGATAAGTGTAAAACAGACGTCTAAGAAGACTCCTGGATTTCCTTGCCTCATTTCAAGGATTTGCAGTCATTTCAGCATCGTTGCTTTTGGAACTGAGCTTGGAGGGCCAAAAGTCTTTACCATGGCAAGCATCGAAAAAATGAAGAAAACTTCAACTAGAACCTCAGCAAGAACTTCAACAGTCTCAAACACTAAGATTATACATCTTCAACAAGAGGTGAAGTGCTTGAAAGAGCAGTTAGAGTATGCTTCTGAAGCTTATCCTGAACTGATTGAGAAGTTTGATGAAATTGCTAGGGACTATTATAATATGATTGGTTAAATGTTGCTTATTTGTTTAAACTCTGCTTATGATATTTTTTGTTAAACTTCTTATGTTGAACTTATTAAAACTGTCACTTTTAATGGTTGTAATAACTTTAATGATATTTTAGCCTTGAATGATTTTATCTTTCAATTAAACTGATAAATGTATTAAATCCATAAGAAGTTTAGCTGAATATATGTCAAAAGTTAAGTCTATTATGTCATTATGAATATATTGATAAAAGATAGAATGAACTTTTGAATATTCCGTAGTATTGATCTTTCCCTGATCCACTTCTATGTGAAAGTACTGTATGGCTCCTTAAGTATTCTTATGTTAAGCATTTCCGATTAAATTAATCATCAAGGTTCCTTTGTGGTTAATTTAATTGAGTTTACTGGATACAAATTCATGTTTCATGCGATTTGTTAATGTCCAAAGAAATCCTTCTTTTCTTGTGAAAGTAAGGTCGCTCTTGTTGTTCTTTCGGGAATGACATTTTATGGGGGGAGTTCTTAATTGAACTAGTGTTTCATTGCAAAATCTTTGTGAGGAGTGTGGCTGTGGAATATTGTAGGAGTTATCTTGTATCTTTATAAACTCCTTGATGAATACACTAAATTTTGACTATGTGAAATCTTCGAAACAAAGTTGATATGTTCTCTTTTAGTCATGAATAATCTCTTTGAGAATTTCATTATGATCCCGCTAGTTTTCGTACCTTTGCCAATTTATATTGACAAAAAGGGGGAGAATTATTTTGTAGTTCACACTACATACATATGGTTTACGAATCATTATGTAAGGGGAGTGGTTTTCATTGTGAGATGAAGTATTGACTAAGGGGGAGTGATACATATCACCGTAGTATTATTGTCAAAGTTGTGATACAATTGAACTTTGATGTTGTGTAATAATACTATGACACTGTATAACAATAATTGAGAACATCTGTTTTCTTATTGTTATGGCTACGGATCTTCAACAACTATGATGCTGAGTTGAACACGTTCAGAATCACTGGAGTACTTGGAGTGACAAAGGGGAGATTGTTAGAGCACTGCTCGGTCGAACTCGCAAGCGTTGTTATCTCAAGCTTGTGTGTCAAGTTTAGTTGTCAAAATTATAAGTCTTGATTTCTAGTTTACTTATAGCTATGTCTCGGATTAGGATAGAATGTGTAGTTGAGCTTTAGACTTCACGACGTTCATCGATTGAAGACGAAGATCTACTAACGGGAGCTTGGAGGAACTTCATCAACAAAAGGTATGTGGTGACTTGAACTCATCTATCACTCAGAAGTCTATTCTATTATATCTCCTATTAAGACTAAGTCGTATAGCTATATAGACTTTACATTATACACATTTGATATTTCGAGTTGTGTTTAACTCGCTTATATCTTTCTCGAAATATATGTTGGAAAGCTTTTTGATTTAACTACGTTCATCATTATTCTTGACGAAAGTCTAAAGATGATCTTGTGAAAATCACCTGGTAAAATCTTACATGATTTGTGTGAGACAGTCATTTGATGTAGGCGCAGAATGTTTCGTATTGATCATTCGATCACTTGAAAATTTCTTATAAGCTAATAGTTTGTGTGAGACAGCTATTGTCGTCTTCTAAGAATGTTTTAATGATTGAAATTAGAATTTAGAACAAATAATCATTGTCTAGATATAGCACAGTATGCATATCCGTATGCAAACTGTTGTAAGAATGATTCAGGTCCGGGAACCAAGTACGCATACCCGTATGCGAACTGTTTTGCCTGTCAAAGTCCGGTAACTAAGTTTGCGTACCCGTTTGCAAACTTATTCACCTGAGTTCTGTCCGGAACGACAGTATGCATACCCGTTTGCGAACTGTCGGAAAGGATCAAGTCCGGAACTTAAGTTTGCATACCCGTTTGCAAATTTATGTGGTTAAGTTCTAAAATCGGTTAAGTATGATTTCATACTCATGAACTAATATATTTATATATTAAGGAATGCAATCTTTTTAAACCGTGGGTAAAATGTTCATGAACTGATTCTTTTGAATCAATCCGATTTTGCTTCAATTGTGTCTTGTATACTTCTATGAGAATATAAAAAATTGAACAACTCTATGAGTAACACAATTAGATTCATTTGAGTATCATTTGATCTAGAAGTGTTAAGATGAACATGGTTATTACAAAAGTGTTCATATGGCTAACTTCGGTTAACTGTTATTGAGCCAACTCAATATACACTTTTAGGTACGGTTACCCAAATCAAAATGAAGGTATATTTCATTTGTGTGTAACAAGCTAAGACCATCTAACGGTGGAAACTTAGTTTGAATCTTAAATCAGGTTTTTCATCTAACGGTGAATATTGATTGCTTTGTCACAAAGTTATCAAACCCTGTTTTGAAGACTATATAAGGGAGAATTCTAGCAACTGGGAAACCTAATCCCCACACCTCCTATGTGATACTAGTTGCGACTAAAGTTGATTCTCCTTTAACCTAGGTTTTTCCTAAAACCAGTATTGGTTAATGACTTAAAGACTTCATTGGGATTCTGAAGCTAGACCCAACTATTTTCTGTGTTCTGATCTTACTTGTTCTATCGTATGGAGTATTATCTTCTCTAAGATTTACTTGAGATTTATCTCCGACAGGTAAGATATACAAAGTTATCACAAAGCTCTTCGTCTCATTCATTGTGATTCCACAATAACTTGTTCTACTACCATATAGTTAAGTTATTGTGAGGTGATTGATATTTCTAGGCTGTTCTTCGGGAATATAAGACCGGATTATCAATTGGTTCCTTTTCACCTTGATTAATCAAAAGACAGAACAAAAACTTCGTAGGTATTTATGTGGGAGACAGATTTATCTATTAGAATAGACTTTTCTGTAGGAGACAGATTTGTTTATCAAGTTTTCGACTTTGGGTCGTAGCAACTCTTAGTTGTGGGTGAGATCAGCTAAGGGAATCAAGTGCGTAGAGTCCTGCTAGGATTCAGAGACATAAGGAACGCGACTGTTCCTTAATCAGTGTGAGATTGGTTAGGGCTCAAATACATTCCAGTTCGAAGTTAACTTGTAGTAGGCTAGAGTCTGTAGAGGCTTAATACAGTGTGGTGTTCAAATCTGGACTAGGTCCCGGGTTTTTTCTGCATTTGCGGTTTCCTCGTTAACAAAACTTTTGGTGTCTGTCTTATTTCTTTTCTGCATTATATTTGTTTATATAATTTAAATATAACAGGTTGTGCGTAGTTCAATCAATTGGTAAATCCAACCTTTGGTTATTGATTGAAATTGATTGACACTTGAACATTGGCCTTTGGTACCGTTCAAGTTGTTTCTCATAATAATCAGGCTCGTGGATTTCCATCTGTTTGATTTGCTGATTACATTGAGAAACATAGATATAACTCTTGGATATATTTTCCTTGATTGAGTCTGACTGTCCAGTTGATTTTCTTTGAATTATATTGGAGTTAGTCCATACAGATTTCCTAACGAAATATTGGGTGTGGTTGTTAGACCCCCCTTTTTCAAGACTTAACTTGAATCTTAAATCAGGAGTTCATCTAACGATGAATATTGAATGCTTTGTTACTAAGCTATCTTAGCTTTGATTGTAAGCAACCCTGATTTGAAAGGCTATATAAGGGATAACTCTATATTCTCCTTTAACCTAGGTTTTTCCAAAACCATTATTAGGTTAACGACATGAAGATTTCATTTTGGATTCGTGAAGCCAGATCCAACTATTTTCTCTGTAGTTGCGTATTTTGATCTTACTTGTTCTATCGTATTGAGTTTTATCTTCTCTAAGATTTACTCAAGATTTATCTACGATAGGTAAGATATAAAAAATAATCACAACAGTTCTTCGTCTCAGACTCTTGTGATTCCGCAATAACTTCTTCTTTTAATCAGTTAGGTTATTATGAGGTGACTGATATTTCTAGGCTGCTCTTCGGGAGTGTAAGACCGTATTATCAGTTGGTTCTTTTTCACCTTGACCTTTGTATCAAAATACGTAACAAAAACCAAATAAAGAATAGACATATCTGTGGGAGGCAGATTTGTTTATAAGTCTTCGACTTTGGGTCATAGCAACTCTTAGTTGTGGGTGAGATCAGCAAAGGGAATCAAGTGCGCAGAATCCGGCGTGGTTCTAGAGGCGTAAGGAACGCGACTGTACTTTAATCGGTGTGAGACTTGGTTAGTGCTCAACTACATTCCAGTCCGAAGTTAACTTGTAGTAGGCTAGTGTCTGTAGCAGTTTAATACAATGTGGTGTTCAAATCTGGACTAGGTCCCGGGGTTTTTATGCATTTGCGGTTTCCTTGTTAACGAAATTTCTGGTGTCTGTGTTATTTCTTTTCCGCATTATATTTGTTTATATAATTGAAATATCACAGGTTGTGCGTAGTTCAATCAGTTGATAAATCCGACCTTGTTTATTGGATATAACTTGATTGACACTTGGGCATTGGTCTTTGGTACCGTCCAAGTTATTTCTCATATCAATCAGGCTCACGGATTTCTATATGTTCGATTTGCTGATTGTTCTGAGAAAAAGAGATAAATCTCTTTTATATATTTCTTGATTGAGTCTCACTTTTAAGTTGGTGCTCTCGGAATTATATTGGAGTTTAGTCCATACAGATTGCCGAACGAATTATTGGGTGTGGTTGTTATACCCCCGCTTTTTCATTTTTTACTTCGGCATCATATTTGTGTTGATATAATTAAAGTAAAAGCAAGGATTCAATAATCAACCTAGATAGTTTTTTAACGAAAACTGTATAGAACCTATAAGACTTGTTCTTGAGAATTCATAACTTGAAATATATATAGATTACAAGACTTGTTCTTGTTTGAACTCGGTTCGTGTACTGTTCCAGTACATACTAGGTTATTCTTGGATACTCATTTTTCAGATCGTCTAAGAATTTTTTGTACACAATCAGGTTCACGGATCTTTGATCTAAACTACTGATTGTACAAGAAAGATAAGCCGTATATACATATTTTTCAAGGATCATTAAGTTGGTATACTTGAAATTGTATTAGGTTTTGTCTTATAGGCCCAAACAAAAAAGTTGGTGGTGTACTTGGTACCCTCTCCTTTTCACACACTCCTTAATAACCTTCATAGACCATCGATAGAAAACCATGTTACAAATTGCAAAGCTTGCATATAAAAGACTTAATGGGAACAAGCTTACCTTCAAAGAAGTAAGTTGTTCTACGAACAATTTTGACAGAATCCGAAAGAAAATGTGATATTATAAATAACTCGTTCATGGAATAAAAATTCTTATTTCACAAAGTATTAAGTAAAAGATCAAATGTATAATAAATAATAAGATCTTTTTTGTAACACCCCGAGTTCTGGACCAGGATCAAACCTATATGGAGATCCGAACTCAAGGCATTACGGGTCGGAACGAGACTGATGCATATATTTCTTTATCTTAAAATGTTATTCCAATCATGATTAAATTTTTATGAAACATACATCGACACATATGAATTTACTAAACATCTCTAACAACATTTTAGTTCAAATTATCATTTCAAGCAATACAATAGAACGATAAAATGATTAAACTAACTTCTTAGTTTTCGGCTTCCAACTTTCATGAAATCTGCAAGAATGTTAATTGGAATGAGATGATGGCTCAATAGAATGCGTTCCCATTCTCAAAAGATGCGGAAAAATATCAATCAATCAAGCAAAGCATATAACAAGAGAATACAAACAAACTTAGAGGAAGCAATGATATATATTCAATAAATGAGCTCACGACACAAATAATTTTTCTTACAAATAATTCAATTCGCATTTCAATGCTTGAGTTCATAATACCAATAAGGTTTCCAACAAATCATTTAATCAATCTCAATACATAAGTTTATAATACCAATATTATTGTCAACAAATCATCCATTTAGAATTCAACACATCGATTTATAACATCAATAATGTTTTGAATAATCCATCCATTTAAGTTTTGAAAACATGAGTTCACGGTACGAAAACCTTAGTTCGTACACCCACCTATCATTTCTCCAGCACGGACACCCGTCATCGATGATCAGGAACATAAGTTACTATATGTGGATCATGACCATTTAACTCTCGGGGATCAGTACCCGTTTTACTCTCGGGCGGCTTAACAGCATATGGACAAACAACATAAATTTCCTTTAAGCATTTAATCAAACAAACTAAGTGCGGACATATTATATTATAAGTTTCATAGTATTAATTTTATCTAATCGTTTTCAAATTACAGTGACCTACATGAATCAATCAACAATAACATACCCAACTTTCATGGAAAACCAATGGTTCAAAGAATAGATGTTGAATTTATAATGGCATCCTAAAACTTGGGTAGCTTATATATTATTACCAAACAATTCATGGTAAATCCATAATAACCTGAAATTGAGAAAATCCAAGGCACAATGAAAGATATCATACACAAATTTATTAAGATTACAAATCATTCTAACATCATTAAGATTTTCTAAACACATCAAAACCATATAAAGCGAAACTGTCCAGAATTTCTTTAGAAACTATCATCCAAACTAAATCAAACACTCAACAGTGAATTTATGGTGTATTATTCTCGAAATTTAACCATGGATACCTAATTATACTATCTATCAATAGGAAAATCTTGATCATCAATAAGAGATACATATTTATGTGAATAAATTACTGAAACCTAACAATATTATATTCATACGAAATAAATATCCAAAGAAAAACACCAATAGAGAAAGGGTCTAGCATTCCACCTCAATTTCATTAAGCCTCTAGTGATTTTCCTAATTAAATTTTCTCAAGAACCCCAGCTCAAATTCATCTTTTTCCTCTCCGTAGCTTTCCTCTCTAAAAACCTATCTCCATCTCCTTCTTTTTCTCTACTAGTCTTTTGATTTTTCTATTATCTAAAAAAAAATCCTAAATTTTTATAAAACTTATATTAATACTAACATTAATAATAATAATAATAGTTCTTTATATGCATATTTAATTTTTTATCTAATTAATTTATTTTCTTTTCTTTTTCTTTTCATTTTTCTCTTGATTATGTTATCATTTATTTAATTATTAAAACTCAAATTAGGTGACTATTTACACCTATAGCTTGTAGTTTTCCTAGTTCAAGCAACCCAACTAGGCTAAGGCCAAGGAACAACAACCTAAACCACAAGGTTAAATAATTCGGGTATGAACCAACCCGAAACAGTAACTAAAATAATGGGTATTACATTTGTAGTATATGAGGGTAAAGGTAAATTGAAAATTAGAATGATTTTAGATTAAGTTAAAATTTGGTTTTCTTAAAAGGAAAAGTAATATTGTAAATTTTTATTTTGAATAGTATCGATACGCAAGATGTAATAAAGTATTTTACAAAATTTTATATATTGGAAACTCTCGTGCAAATGTAAAACGCTCCGGAAATGTACGAGCGTAGTTTCGCTTAATTTCCTAAACTCAGTTCTTATTAATGTTCAGGCTTTGAAACTGAAAAATACGAATGTACCGAGTATGCCACTAATTCTTTTTCGTTTAACTTATTTAGATACACCTTAAATGATCTTTTAATATCATGAAGATCAAATATAGACAAGGTGATTGACGTACAAGTACAAATACTTTAATTATAATAAACGCAATTATAATGCGAAAATAAAGTAAAGAAAACACCATAATTTTGTTAACTAGAAACTACATTCTTGTTGAAAAATCTCGTGACCTAGTCTGAGTTAAATATTCTATTAATTAAGTCGCTACACTCTTGCCTACAATACAACTTCAGTCTAGTGTAATTGAGACGGAATACATTAATCCTTATTTATTACCCCGCTTCAGCAATATTATTGTACTTGTGAAACTTCTAGAAAAACACTCATTCTCTATAGACGTTGTCCTAACATAACATCTTTCCCTTTATATATCTCATGTATGATTATCAACCTACACAGTCAACGGAAACTGAATAATGAACTCGATTTCAATCACAACAAGATATTTGTGGATCTTTCAGGTCAAGGGTTATTTTATTATTTTTTCTAAATCTGAAATACTTGAATCCACAAATAATGATCAGACAATAAACTCCCTGAACGAAATCAAGATTTATGTTTACGAAATTAAACAACTTGATAACAAGATTTGTGTTTACAGAAGTAAACTAATTGTTGTCTCAGTCGATCAATAATAACAGATAACTAAACCAAGATCTCTGTATCAAATTAAGTCTTCAACCTTCAAAATCTTGAATGTAACATCTGCAAAACAACTTAATTCCTCTATTGATTGTTACAGAACATAGTTTGTTAAAGTTAGCAAACCGAAAGATCTTTCTATAGATTCTGAATCACTTGTTTATGTATATCATAATCTTCAAAGTTCTTGAGTGGCCTTATTGCAGAATAAAAAGGACATTGAATAAACAAAAATTTATCTAGATGATAGCTACATGTTAGTCACAACTGGAATCAAAGAAAAACTAAATGAAAATCTAGTTTCCCACCAACAGTGATTCTAGCACTTCTTGATCCCAAATAAGGTTTTAAATAAGTTAATCGCATTTCTCCTAAAACGTAATCAGGCTAGTGAAACTCAATAATAATTAGTTCCACACAACTTGGTGTGTTCTAGGATAAGTTTGTCAGAACACAAAACTCCACTAGTTATTGTGTAATGACCAAGGCTTGTTTAGTAACAAGATAATTCATTTTCGAATTTAAAATATATTCATTATTACCTATTTTCATAAATAATATCATCACGATATTCTTTGATTATATTCACAATATAATTTAGAATATATACGACATTAATACTTGAGATATCCCATTAATGTTACTACCAAATTTATCCAGTAGTAAATCCATGTACTTTGCTAAAAAATTAAATTAGTTATGTGCAATTCATTGGCACATAAATATAAATGTTAAATATGACAAATTAATCCCAAATATTAATATCTTCCAATGTTAGCAAATGATAACTATAACTTTAATATGTTGTCACAAATTTTCTAAATTTAGATACGTGACATAATCAAGATGTCAACATAAAGTAATCAATATGAACATCTCTTTGGATGGAAGTGGATCTAGCCTCGACTTTCAGAATTAACTTTTACAAAACTTGACCATGAAGTAGGTTCACAGGTTCCACCTGCCCAATAAACTCTTTTTTCCACGTTATGAGTAGAAAATTTATATTCCCATGAAAACCAAGCTCTTTTTCCATATATGGTTTGCGATATTTGAGGAGGCAATCCTGCGTCCTCTCTTTCTTTAACCATGTCTTTCGAAATTCATCAACATTTGAGGGGACAATACTTGTTGTTCTCTTTCGCCAACTTTATATTTCGAAGTGCATTCTTCTGTGCACTCCGAACGAGTTCTCTTACTAGTTTTATTTCATGGAAACGTTTTACTTCAAAATTCCTTTAACTCGGACTTCGTAATTTTCATAGAATGCATATCCGAGACTTGAGGGATGAATACAACATACAAGTCCTTAATATATGGATCCTCAACAGTGAATTGAGATACAATTTTCATATAATTAGATTAAACTATACATTCATGTTATAACCATGAAGAATTTGGATGATTTTATTGCAGACACGTGGTTTCGAAATTTGTAGGAAGTAAAGACTGAATAGCGGATCATCTCCACATGTTTTTAGACTTTAAATACGAAAGGCCGGATTGGTCCTCATAGAGAACGATGGATGTGAAAAATTACCATTAAGCTTTAGTTTTATTATTAATATATTGATTAGTTGTCTTTTATCCTTTCTAACAGATAATAAGATAATAATTTTGTTATTCATAATAAATTAATAACAAAATTACATCTTTATTACAAACTACTGCTAAAATCAACAAATTCCTTATTTCATAGAGGAACCGGAGCAGGTCTTGCCCCGCTAATTGCACATCAAAAAGCACCAGCTTCAACTTGATCAACATTCGCTTGATTGAATAGGTAGACTAATAGAACAGGAGCATGACAACAAAGTTCTCAAGAACAGAATAAACCTAAGTATTATCAACACAACAAGTACACAATAGGTGAGAAAGACGGTCACAATTATCTCAACTGCTACTTAGTTTTCCAATGTTCATTTGCTGTATTTGTTTCTACTTGTTCAATAATCCACTAACAGCCAAGATGTGCTAATAACTAAACCTCACCTTAAAAAAAAAAAACTCTAGAACTTTCTCTACTTAAACACCCGACTTTGTTCTTTATCGAGAAAAAAAGACTCATGATCAGAGTCTTCATAGGGACTTCCATACCCTGTGATCTCCCAAGAGCTTTCTGATATATAACGGTCAATAAAATCCTTTTTATCATCAGCAACATTTTTTGTCACGGGGAACTTATGGCACTCTATCCCATTTTCACCTATGATGTACACTCTTACTAATCCCGCACAAAACTTTTAACCTTTTCCGCATCAAGAATAGCTCTATAGATGGAGCGCGTTGCTTCATAAACTTCTGTGTTACATGTATGACCCCTTGAATCATGCGTGTAAAAAATAAATCAACAGAAATATTTCATCAATCGACAAATGATTGCCAAAATTCTCCAATTTACCAAAACAGTTTTAAATTTTTTTAGTATAATGTTTCAAGTGTAGAATCATAAAAAGAAACCACTGAATTAACCTACCAAAATTTGTTAGTAAAAGCAAAAAATGTTTCTTCATTTTATGTCTAGCATTTAAACAAGTTTTTTAAGAAATCATAGAGAAATATTAGAATGCTTTATGCACGAATTTCAACAATAACTTAAAGGTATTTATAACAAAATTCTCCTACGCGGTCAGGAGCACAAGAAGCTTCTTCCATCACATGAGAGGCTTCACCAGAAGAGTCAATTGAATGTTGCTTTTGAATTTGGGTTTATCAATCTTATTTTCATTATATCTGATGTGTTTTTTTTTTTTTTTTGTAGATTGGCAATGAAAATGGGTAAAAAGAAATTTAAGTTACTAAAACCTACAGATGATATACATCCAACGATAGAGCTATGCAGACAAGATTGTCAAACTTCTCAAAAGATGATTGACCAATATGGATCCGAATAAGAATTGGAATTAGTAAATGTCTAGAGTATGTCAAAATGTATTCTCTACCAACTGGTAAGTTTTTCCAATTAAGCTTCATTCTTACTCATAATTATGGTATCAATTTATCTTTTTGTTTGTTGCCTTTTAGTATCTTTTTATTCAATATAAATTCAGTTAAGACCAAAATCTAATAATCCAAAAAAAAGAATTGGCTTGTTAATGGTACATGTGTTAAAGAAGTCATCGCTGGTTTTAATCTAACAATCGGAAATTATAATTAATTTCGCCAACTCATTACAACTTTATAATATTGATCTTTTTTTATGTGTTGCAACCCCCGCAATACTTGGTTACCAAAACTAAGACAAGAATAGAAAGAGATGAACAATAAATAATTCTAAAACAAACTAATCGGGGTGTACTGTGGCGATTAATATTTTTACTTAAGGCTTTAGATGCCTTGTCCTCGATGCTGATACAAGTAATAGAATATGTTTCCAACATTCAACAATATCTTGATGTTCTTCAACAACACTTCGATGAACACCAAAAGCGAACGTGAATTGATGTATCACAAACTTATTGACAACAAACTTGAAGTTTTATTAATGCACTAAAGTTTCTTAGCTTTTATTTTCTCTTCTCTTTTCTATATATCTTTTCTCCATCTTTCGTTATCCCTTTCTAATGAATATGAAGGGATTATATGGATTCAAAGGTGACTCTTGGAGAAATCCTTATATTAATAGTCACATCCTTTGGATAAAGAGACCACTCAAATTTAAATTGAAAAAGTTCTGGTCCTATGAAGACGTACGAATCAAACAATGGGAAAATAAATAAAAGGAAATTCTAAAATAAGATTAACTTAAATCTAAACCCTCTCTGGGGAAAAAATATAGATTCTCTTTCCAACGATACATATACAATAGTGTTTGATTATCAAACAATGTATATACATAAAAACTAATAAAGCAGAATCATCCAATCTTGATCATCTTGGCGAACGCTACCGTACCTGTTATCTGAAACTGGAGTGGGAAACGAATGAGCACATCATCCCCAAAGGGGTGCTCAGAAGAAATATATAACAAACCTTCAAACATTCACCAAAATGATAATGCATGTCGGATGAAAACGAGAAAACGCATTCAGTCATATGTTAAAAGCTCCTCTAGATAATAAAATTAATAAATACTACCAGGAAACCCCAGGCCTCGACACCATTTCGTATCGGCAAACATGAGGAAGTCCGCATATATGCCTATATATCAGGTCGTGCACATCCGTAATATTGAGGAACCACCAACATAAAAACAAATGGCCATGAAAGACTCATAATAATGAATAAAAGAGAGTTCGTTACCGATTCCCACCTGATTGACGACAAGCAGCTCCTATCTCGTACGACTCGAACCGTATCGGATTAATTACTGACACACTTTAAGAATTTACTACACAACAATTAAACACAAATTACCTACTTCTACTACTCTCTAATTACTATTAGTTCCTAAGCTAGGTCTGAACTATTAATTTTAGGCTTCCTACTTGCAATCGAAGGAAAGCAAAGTCTAATTCAAAACATATCTAGAATTTTATTAAAAAACACTAATATGTCACCACTTTCATAAACTGCTCCTAATTCATTTTGGTAGCAAAAACGTATATACATACAAGAAACTAATCGTAACTAACCCTACCTAACTTACTTTCTTCTTAGTCATGTATATGATTCCTCATCTCTAATCTACTTTCAAACTGTATAATCCTAAAACAGGTTATAAAGAGACCAAAATACATTCATTTAATTAGAGAAAACAAGTAGCTATCTACCTCAATTCCAGCTACGGTAAAATAGGCCAAGAACGTCATCACTAGTAGTCTGCTTTACTTACTGGCTCTTCCTCGCATTTCTCATCTCCCCCTTAAAGCTTATTTCCTTAACTATTTCTATTTATCACCAATTACTCTCTCACTGGTTGCCCCCTATGAGACTCTCAATCTAACTATCTTATTGTTCTAACACCACTTGCCACTAACTATACGTGGCTCATACTAACCCACTCAGCCTATGACTAACTACAACACCAGCTACTTACATATAAACAAAGAGATAACTATCCATTTTTATAACATAAAAGAATCAAAGATGATTAATTAGTATAAATGAGTCAAATGTCTAGCTATCTGATTCCATGCACAATGACAACTTTCACATATATATTTTTACCCATCAAAAGTTATTCTACATAATTAAAAACAACAGAAAACGTGGTCAAAGCATGCTGACTTTGGTCAAACCGTGCAGGCCAAAATTTGAACGTGTTGTATCGTATTCATCCGGTGTCCAAATGACAGCATGTAAATAGTCGATTTCACGTAATTTTCCGAGATCTATCTAATCGTACTAACATATTATCCAAATTATTTTTCGATCAATAATTATAATTTCGTGTTTAAGTTCAATTAACTATAACAATGCACGACGAGAAGAGTCTCGAGACCCCTCAATGGCTAAAGACCGGTTTCTGAATCACTACAGGTTAGCGTTGTAACTTACTCGTTTATTAATTGATGGGATATAATCCCATTCCTCTTGATGAAACAATTTATGCTCTTTAAATATATCATTTTCCTTTTGACTCGATCATGTACTTAATCATAGTCACTAATCCAATTTAGGCGTGCGCGTTTGAATACAGTTGCTTTATAGTCTTATGTCGTTGATATATTTCATGACATGTACCATAATATTTCAAACTATGTGTTCTTCCCAAGTAAGTGTTTGATCCGAACAATATTTATTTTAAATATGCATATACGATTTGTCCACACAAGTCTATATACTAAAGGAAATTATCGCTCTACTTCTTCTACGACTTTGCATCCAAAGATAAGGAGTCTATGGTTGATCTTGCTATTAACCTTCATTTGGATGGTTTCGTTACTACCACATTTATTTTACAAGAAATACATAGTTTCTATTGATTTTCAAGCAACTGTAAGATATCTTTCAAATACTTCCTGCTATGTCGCATAAAGAATTTCTAAACTTTCTCTTTGATATCTTAAGTATCTAACCGTGGCTTACAGATTGCCTAATTTTTCGCTCTTCAGTCTCGACGTTCTATTAATATATGAACTACAATTTATGTGTATAGCATTGAAAATATATGGATTTTCTTACTACGCTAAAACAAACCATCACATCTTTCCCTCACATTTTATGACTATTTTCCATTTTCATGAAATCACAACCCAAACAAGTTTGTATATAAGTGCCTTATGTATCAGTTAATTTAATCATGATAGACTATGTATTCGCTACAACTCTGTAACATTTGTATTCATTTATGTATTACAGCTCGGTTACCAACACCAAAAAAAGAAAATATGAAGAATAAAAGGATAATAACAATCTATACTTCTTAAAAAAACTTACTTGGGGGTATTGAGGGACCTAATCTCTTTACTTAAGATATTTAATTCCTTGCCTTAGATGCTGATACAGTGATAGACACATTTTTATGTCTGATTTGTCTCATTTTTATATATTGTTGGTGCTCATTTTTGTACTTATTATGATGTTTTATGTGTGTAGGTGTTTTTGGGAAATAAACATTTTTGGTAAAATTGGCTCGAAAAAGTGACAAAGGCACCCGAAAAGTTAGTGAAGGAACCCATGGACAACTGCTAAAGGGACCCCCGGATTGGATAGTGGCACGCCACCTTCTTCTTCACGTTTAAATCAGAATTTTGGCGGGGAAAATAACCAGCCACATGCGATATTTGTTGTATTGGATTTGGAAGAGTTTTAGTGAGATTCAATCGCGGATTTGGATTGCTTTAGGCCTCTTACAACTAAAGAGGGATGATAAGTCCCCCGGAAAAGATTAAATTGGGTTGGATCATCGAGTTGAAACAAAACAGAAAGGATATATATTCTCGGGTTTATTTCCGGGAAGTATGTTTGGAGGTTAGCATGAGGCAACAGAGTGTTGGACTCATTCTGTGACGAGAATCAGCATGTTGGAGTGTGATAGTTACGAGAATAACGCGTGGGAAGAAATAAAATGAAAGTAATCCTGTGTTTTTCTGTGAAAGAAAAGAAGATCATTGTTGAATATTTCTAGTGTTGTTGAGCATATAAAGGGTGTTGGAGGTGTTTAGAGGTGACACAGAGAAAAATCAGAGTTGCAAAGAAAAATTTCTGCTTCTTCAGAAGAGGAAGAACACGGAGAACATTATCATCCCAAGGAAGTCGTTAAAAAACCGTTATCTTTTCTCAGCAAAATGACAATCACTTTTGTAGTCCTCTCTGTAACAGTGGGTTTGCAACGCTTATAAACGTTGCAAATTCACGAGTTATTATTATTTATTTATTTCCTCATCTTTGTAAACATTATTTGAGCAATGAAAAATAACTTTGAGCGTGTTTCCAACACGAGGAGCTAAACCCAATTTCTAAGGCGGCAAAGGAAGCTATTTTTCCAGTAAAAAATTGGTATTTCTTATTTATTTAATTTGTGCAATTCTTTTATGATTATTTGTTTTGGTTTAAAAAATGATTTGATGATTTTTGTTAAGAAAATGTAATTTCTATTGATGGTATATGCTTAGCCAAGGGTTTTTAATATCCCATGCTTTCGATTTACAATGGTAATTCTGAAAATCTACTTGATGTAATATTTTAGAATCAAATTGAATGTATGAATTGCATAATTATAATTATTGAATTAAATCACTTTGAAATTGATAAATAGTGAATCTTAGCCTCAATATTCTTTTGATCTTGATATCATCTTTGTTTAAGTTTTGTTATTTTTAGTTTTAAAAATTAGATTTAAAGTCAACTTTCACAAGTCTAAGAATCGAATCTCTTTCTTATCACTTCTACTACACATCATACAGGTAATGGCATATGTCTTTAGCATTTAACAATACCTTGGATGTTCTTCCTTTGATGAACACTAAAAACGAATGTGAATTGATGTAGCACGAACTATTTGACGACAAATTCTAAGATTTATTAATGCACTGAAACTTTTTAGTTTTTCTTTTCTCTTTTCTTTTTGATTTTTCTTCTCTGTCTTTTTCAATATCTTTCCAATGGAAAAGATGGAACTATATAAATTCAAACGGGATTCTCGGAGGAATCATTTCATGAGGAGGAAAATCCTCTGGATTAAGAAACTCAAATTCAAATAGAAAGAAATCATATGAAGAAACATATCCATTCATAACTTGATTCAAATTCGAAAGGGTTAATATGAATGGACACTCTCATTCATTTATTCATTCATAATAAATTTTATAATGATCGTACGACCGTGTCTCAACTACCATGAGATTTGATCCTAACCATCCTTTTGCTTTTATTATATTGAACTTACATGGTTATCATTCAATTGGAAATTAATTTTTTTGATCAACAAAAGGATAAATATATTAATGTGAAAAAATAAAAAGGAATTACATTAGTTAGTTGACTTAATCACAGGTTCAAGACCCACAGTGTTCAAAGGAAAAAGCTATCTCTCACATTATTATTACTTCTCATCCAACCATAAGGTCTTCAAATTTGACGCCTTCCAGTATACAAGAATGGTGTAACTAGTACTAAATACTAGCCTTCACTCCATCTATAATCAGTTGTGTGGTTTTTTCCTTCGCATTTCCTGAATATTCGTTGATTCCTCTCATTACCTATTTCCCAGATGATATTAAAATAAAGATTAGTTGGGGTATACCAGAAATAATTGGGGGATATTTTACTATTCATGTCGGCATGGAAAAACCATGCCGATTTTGATTGTCGGCATTTTAAAACCATACCGGCATGAACAGGAAAATATCCCCCGCTTATTTTCGGTATACCCCAATTAATCGTTGTATTAAAAGGGAGGTTGCTCCAGATAAACTTTCCTTTTTGAGAAAATTAAAAAAAAAAATCCAATTCTTAGTTGTCTGATTAACTGATTCCAATTGGACGTGGGCGCGGGTGGCCATCCAAGCCCAATTTCCCGCAAATTTTGAGGCTATTGAGCCATATATGTAGGTTCTCTATGTCAAAAAGATTCTTAAGTTTTTGTTTCTTCCTTGCAAGTTTAAGATTTATTAATTTCATTATAATATATAGGGTTTTACAATCTTCAATATTAATTGCCCTGTCATGGATGATGTATTTGACATTAACATTCTCTCTCAAATTCTGTCAAAAGTGCCTCTAAACGAGATAACTGCGTTGAAGGTAATAAACAAAAGATGGAATTCATTAATATCTGATCCGTTCTTCATACGTGGTGTCAATACTTTCAATATCAACAGAAATTCTTGTATATTTCACATCGAAACCAATAAAGGTAAAAATAGAATTAAATATTTCGCTTTAGGTGGAGATGGTTATACTAATATCCATAAACAGTTTCTACGTGTAAATGATATTGGCATCCTTAGTAGCGCTCCCTTTGATCCAAAGAGAACTACTATTAGCTCTTGGGGTAATTCACAAGGAGTTTTGCCAATGAAAAAAAAATAGAAATAAGAATAATTTAGGAGGATTTATTTTAGCTTCTTCTGGTGGCCTTCTTTTGATGGTCTCTAAAACGTTTCTTTATGTATGTAACCCTACAACTATCAGAAGCCGATCCATTCCTTCGAGATGTAACGGTAATGAATCTGTGTATGGGTTAGTTACTTATAATCCAGCCAACTTTCAAGGTAACTCATTGAACTACAAAGTGATATGTGTGTATTCACACGTCGGAGACTCGGCTCATTACCGGTTCAAGATTTTCTCGCGTGTGTTAGGAAAATCGTGTGTTTCCTACTTTAGGTCCGTTCCACCTTGAGGTGGAACCCTAATTGGAGTGGGAATATTATTAGGAAAGAGTTTGGTTTCCTAATAGGAGACTAATACTTGGTGACCCAGTTTCTGTTCTCTATATATATGAGTAAAATTGTAGGTTTGTAGATATCCAAACCTAGAAGAGTGGTAAATCTGCTAAGGATTTTGGTCTCTTTGGTAGGGAGGGTCGAGTGCTACCGTGAAGGTCAATATCGGTGTGAGAGAAAAACTTGTAGAGAGAGGATTTTGGTATTCTAGTGTTTATGATTTGGGGCTTTGCCCTAAACCTAGTTTCTAGTGTTTCCATGTTTCTCCTATGTTACTAGCAGCTGTGAAGAAGGTATGGAAGAGAAGACATGAGGTTGGTTTGAGGAATAGTTAGAGAATTGGTTTCTATGGTTTCTTCGATGGTGGTCTCGGGTATGTCTTGTTAACTCTTTGGGTCTTGTCTTGGGTTGCGGAAAGAGCATGTAATGGTCTTTGATTTAATGGAAGTTTTTCTGGTGGTGTTGACCGTGGATGTAGCCTATAAAGGTGAACCACGTATATCTTGTGTTGTGGTTGTGTGTTTCTTTATCTTCTGTCTCTTTCTTATAATTTCTCCCATGTTTGGTTCAAATCACCAATTTCCCTTTGTGATCATGTGTTCCGCTGCGCTCGGGGTGCCAATTTTCTCAACAATTGGTATCAGACCCAAGGAAGGGATGGTGTGATTGAACCTCGAGTTGAATGGTGGTTTATTGTTTGGGTGGAGAAATATATTTGAAGATAATGTTTAAACCGGTGTTTACACAAAGATGGATTTGTGATGTGATTTACAAATCAAAGGTTCAACTTGGTAGAAGTGTATGTTCTTCGTTTGGCTTTTATGATGTAGTATGGGATGCAGAATAAGGCTGAATGAGGTGGAATACATATAAACTTCTTGAAGAGTGTCAGTAATCATACACTATAAAGAATGGATTACAAAGTTTGAAGAAAGGTGATAGACGCATTATTGTGTCTAATATGTCTCAATTGTATATATTGTTAGTGTTCGATTTTGTATTTGTTTTGTTATTTTATGTCTTTGTAGGTATTTTTAGAGAAATAAGCTATTGCGGCGAAATTGGCTCGAAAAGTGGTGTTTTACACCCCAGGATAGAGTACTAAAGACACCCCAGAAATGCACCGGAAGCACCCCAAAAATGTGTCGGAGGAACCCCCGGAAAAATTACTATATACGCCCAAAAATTACTATTTGCATCCCATAAGACAAGTGCTAAAGGGACACCCGTGCAGGATTAGGGGGACGACATCTTCTTCTCAAATTCAAAAAATGAATTTTGGCGGGAAAATATTTTCATTAAAAGCAGAATTTCGATCGGATGTTTGGACGTGATTTAGTGAGATTCAATCCTTGAAACTTAGTGGGTAGACGTGATATGACTATAGAAAGCTAGTATGGGTGATTTTATCGATCAAATTTGGCTGGATAACTTGGTTTAATCCAAACAGGGAGTTGGAGGAAAAACATGAGCTTGCACGAGTTGTGAGGAATTTAAACGTGTACTGCACGTGTTTGGAAGACTTAATCGATATTATGGAGCGTGAAGAAGGTATAGATGGAAATAAATACAGTTGCATGCGCGTGGAAGATCAAAAAATGGAAATTATTGTTGTGAGAATAAAAATAATAAAGAGAAGATTTTTTGAAGTTATGGAGGAGATTCGATGCATCTTTCGGGTATAAATAGATTACCCAGGTCATATAGAATGGGTGTCGAGAGTTTGGGGTCGAGAGGAGAGCTCAGGAGGCGTGAATAAAGAGTTTTCAGAACTCTGTTGTTGTTGCTGCTGCTGCTCGTGAAGAACAGGGAAACAACGACGGTTTTTTCAACTGGTTGTAACAGTTTCTTCAACTGGTTTGCAACATTTATCTTCATTGTAACAGTTTCTTCATCCCTTCTGCAACATTCATCTTCAGATTTGTAACGATTATCTTCATCATAACAGTTGAGAGTTGAAACAGTCGGTCTGTAACGCACCTGTGCTGTTGCAGATTTCCT